>JANIHZ010000008.1:6177785-6192467 GCA_027478365.1 Erythroxylum rufum
CACGGCCATGCTTGTTTTCGATCTCACCCCCTCTGCCTCCAACTAGTCCAATACGCTCACTAATTTGTTTTCCCTCCTCTTGCTCTCTCTCTCTACTTCTCCAACCTGGCCTAGATTGCCTGCTCCTTTTTAGGGTTTACAGATCTACTCTGCTCTTTCTTTCTCTTAAACTAAACCTCTGTTTCTGGCTCCGTTATGATGTTTTGGAACCTCGGTGGCATCTCTACGTCCTCTCCTGTAAGGGATTTTGTCCTCCCCCGCTTCTTTTGTCTTTCTCTACCTTTTGGGATGATTCAGGATCTTTTTGCTTGCTTGCTTGCTTGTTTAAATGGTGTTTTCTCGGTTTTTTAACTTGTGTATGGATGGATTGGGATTTAAATTTTACTTTCGATTCTGCTTTCGCATTTTGTTTTGATTTGTTTCGACTGATTGATTTGAAGTTTTTAGAAGTTTCTGGCTGTTAGTAGTTATCTGTATCACAGACTAGCTTGGTTGTGTACACGTATAATTACTGGCAGAATGTATCAAAGAAATGAAGGTTACGTGCGAATGGCAGTAAAATATAGAAAGAGTAATTCGTTATTCAGTGTCAAGGTTCTTGGTTGTTGTGGAAGTAGCATTGTATTGTTGCGTCAATGCAGTGTAGCCTTTACTTCTGGAATTGGTCACAAAACGTTTCTGAATCTTACAAATTCTGTGTTCGAGAATTGGGATTGAAGCTAGAGTAGGAGTAGGATTACTTTCGTGATTGTAGTAATTCAGTGCTTCAAATAAGGCTGTTAGTACTAATGAAAGGTAGTTGAGGTATGTGTCCATTGGTTACATGCTCTCTGGTTTATTATCCAACTCGCTGTTTCTTTGGTAGGTGGAGTCCATATTAGACAAAGAAATTTTCACTTTGGAGGAGCTCCTGGATGAGGAAGAAATAATTCAAGAATGCAAAGCGTTAAACGGTCGTCTCATTAATTTGTAAGTTCTTTTTTTGCTATATGCCAACTTGGTTTTCTTGTTTTTTCCAGAATTTTATTCTCAAGTACCCATTGTCTTATTATGCGTACTCACTTTCTGTGTACTTCGGAGGTAATATGTTGTAAATTTGTTCTGGTCGGTGCTGATCATAAATTACTATTTGCAGTCTACGGGATAGATCCCAAGTGGAGCAGTTACTCCGGTACGTAATCGAAGAACCACAGGAGGATGCTGACAGCAAACGAGCATTCAAGTATGTGTTGCAGGCAGAAAAATGGGAAAAAGAAACAATTATTCTCTTTTTTATTGTGTCATAGTGGTCCCCGTGTGAAAATTTTGGTTTTGGGTCTAAGTATCTACTTCCATTTTCAGGTTCCCCTTTATTTCGTGTGAGATTTTCACATGCGAAATTGATGTAATTCTGCGAACATTGGTAGAGGAAGAGGAGGTTGGTTTTTCATCAGTTGTGTTATAGAAATTTTAGGTCATGAGGGATTGTACTTACTTTCTGTTGTTGCTTCCCTTTTTGTTGCAGTTGATGGACTTACTTTTCTCATTCTTGGAGCCAAATCGGCCTCACAGTGCGTTACTGGCTGGCTATTTCAGCAAGGTTTTAATTGCTCTGAATTTGGTTTATGTTATATTTCTCAAATATTCTTGTCGTAATTATCTCTTTTCTGATTAATCCTAGGTTGTTATTTGTCTCATGTTACGCAAGACAGTGCCACTTATGAACTATGTTCAAGTAAGTTAATGTCTCTTCTTATGCATTTTAACTATTGCAAGTTTTATTCTTCTTTGTTTTTCTTTTTCTAATTGCATTTTTTAGTCATTTAGTACTGTTCACCTTGTCTCACAACATGGCATCTATGGGTGTTGATAATTTGCTTGCCTTATTATCAATTCCATATGTTGAAGTAATCCTAAAATGTATTCCTTTTATTTTTCGATACGCTTTATGGTACTGTTTGATAGGTGCTATGCTGGCTACGCCAGTAATAAGTTTGACTTTATACTTGTTATCTTTGTAGGCTCATCAGGATGTTTTCCGGCACGTTGTTGATTTAATTGGAATAACATCCATCATGGAGGTAATTGCAACACTTAATGCTGTGGCCCCTTGTGTGACTTTGTGCGCTTGATATGTATGGTGGTTTATATATTGAGTAACTTGTGCAGGTTTTGGTTCGGCTGGTAGGCGCTGATGACCATGTGTATCCTAATTTTATTGACGTGATGCAATGGTTAGCTGACAGCAATTTACTAGAAATGATGGTGGACAAATTGAACCCTTCTGTAAGTGAATCTTCATTCTTTCCATGCCATTTTGTATTTCAATTGTTCTCTTTTTCTCTCTCCTCAAAACAAATAATTAACTGAGGTTGCTAGTTTGTTGATGTAGGAGTAATTTTATGACCTGTGGTTTTGGGACCTTGGATTCCCTAGTTTACTTTCTCCTATTTGCATGCAACACTTATTTCTTCATATAACTATATCAACAGTTGTATATATTTCTATTCTGCTTTGGTTAGAGGTTAGTATCTGCTTGTCTTGTGATGTTCAACGTTGCATGCCTTAAAATTTTGAGTCTAACTGTAAGTGGAAATTAAAACATTATTTTGTAGGTATCAGCAAGGTTTCTTATGACAATAACTTCATGAAATATTGCAGCTTTTGAAACTGGCTTTGAGCTGCTATATTTTCAAGTTTGGAATATTTGCATGATGGCACTCTTTGAGAGGCTTTCATAAGCTAGATCATTCTGTAATGGATTTCACTACCTTGTCTATGCTTAATGTATGTGTATACACAATCATAAGTGAAAATCTATGGTTAATAAATCTATCTTTATGTTATTTTTTTGTACAACATCCAACAGTGGGGCGCAAGCCTAATGTCATTGTGAGAAAATTAGGAAAAACAAAGTTGCAACTGAGAAAGATTATCACGCTACTTGTGACTGGAAATGCTTATGATAACTTATTTGCAACATTGGGATGGGCCTGGCCTGGTCCGGTCCCACCCTCCCATAAGGTGGCTGAACTCGGCTTGAAGCCCGGTCGGGCTTGAGTTGTGCGGCCGAGCTCACTCAGATTGCCCCAAAATGATGTTTTGGAGAGGGGAGTCTGAGCTGTTCCAAAGACCAGTCAATTCAGGCTGAAATTGCCAAGCCTAATGCAACATAATTTTTTGGGATAGGATGGTTATGCTCAACAGTAGAACTACTTAAATGTGCAATGATCTGTGTATTTTTTCTATGATGAGCAGAATCCTCCTGAAGTACATGCTAATGCGGCAGAAACACTTTGTGCAATTACTAGAAATGCTCCATCTGCCTTGGCTAATAAACTTTCTAGTCCAAGGTTTGTGATTTTTCTTTTTTGGATCGTGTTCATATTTAAAATTATCCTTTTTCTCCTTTCACCTTGCTGCTTGTTGAGCGCTTTAAGATTTAATTATGCAGCTTTGTTGCAAGAATCTTCAGTCATGCATTAGAAGATTCACAATCTAAATCTGGCCTTGTCCACTCTCTCTCTGTTTGTATATCATTGCTGGATCCAAAGAGATCAGCAATGACTTCCTCCTTGATGCATTCTTTTCGAAGTCAACATATTTACGAGGCACCGATCCCTGTGAATCCAGAGACAGTCAATGCGATGTTGCCTAAACTTGGTGAGTTTATTGCTTGGTGGCACAAATAAGAAAGTTTTTAGTTGAGGATGCAGTTTTTTCCTTTTCATGAACCTGGAGAGGGTGGGCGTGATATTGGTACTTCTTGTGTGAAACCCATCCATTTTCTCCAATGTGTCTGATACTCACTTTGAAACAAGTGACATACTTGCAATCGTTTAAATTTCAAATCTTCATAATAATGTTAAATTATGAATTGAAATTTGAATGGGACTTTACAACTTCCTTTTTTATTCAATGTACATTCCTTATATTTGTTACAGTCAACAATTAAACTTACCAATGTCATTTCACAGGTGATTTGGTTATGCTCTTGACTGTGGTCTCTGATGAAAAGGTTTTGCCTACAACATATGGGGAGTTGAAGCCTCCACTTGGAAAGCATCGCCTTAAGGTTTGTTCTTTCTTCTTTGCAAGTTTGATATGAAAGAAATTTTAATTTCACTTTTTGAAACTCCAGAGAGTTGGGTTAGCCAAATTTGTACCCAAGTTTTTAAAAGTCAGCATCGTTATCTGGTAGAATGTTTTGGTAGTCTATAAATTTTTCTAGGATTTAAGTTTTGGGGCGTTTAGTCTGTATTTTAGGTACTAATTGATTCTATATTATTTCTAGATTGTTGAGTTCATTGCGGTGCTAATGAGAACTGGGAGTGAAGCTACTGAAAAGGAATTGGTCAGCTCTGGAACCATCAAAAGAGTCATTGATCTCTTCTTTGAGTAAGTTTATGACCTATATCTTTATTGCCAATATATGACTGCTATGGATTAACATGACTGTATGCGTAGCATTGAGTTCTCTTCATCAGAGAGAAGCTTGTTTTTTGATTCTTTGGCAAATTATCTATAATTTTATTGTTTTAAATTTATTCAGGTATCCATACAACAATGCGCTGCATCATCATGTTGAAAGTATAATACTGTCATGTTTGGAAACCAGAAGTGATGCAATGGTTGATTATCTTTTTCAAGATTGTGATTTGATAGGAAAATTTCTGCAAACAGATAAACATCCTGTCATTTCTGCTGATGCTAATCAGGTAAATAGATCTTAATATGTTAGGGATTGTGTAGTATATGTGTTATCTATTCAACTGATCTTGAAGAGGCACTAATTTTGCCAAAATATTTACGGTGATTTTTTTTCTTATTTGATCATTGACTATGCATACTTACATACAGCCAACTTTACCTGCCCCTGGAAAACGAGCGCCACGAGCAGGAAGCATTGGACACATTACTCGTATTTCTAATAAGCTTGTTCAGTTGGCTAACAGCAACATCCGCATTCAGAAGTATCTACAGGTAGATAGTCAGTTTTATCTCTTCCATGATCTAGCTGTCCTTTGAGATGCATAGTATCTTATCTACATTGTCATTATTATGTGCAACAAGAATGATTTTTATATGTTGCTGTCATTTTATTGAATTTTGTTTTATTTGATATTCTTGCTAAAGGAATTGATTTGTTGTTGTAACATCCAGGAAAATGATGAATGGAAGGACTGGCAAGATAGTGTTTTGCAAGAGCGTAATGTGATTGAAAATGTCTATCGATGGGCTTGCGGGTATGATGTTTCGTGTATCTGTTAACAAGTGCATCAATTACAAAGTTTGGTTAATGTTTGATCTCTGATTTGCCTCTTATATGTCCGGACTTGTTGCTGTTATCATGCAAATGGCTTGATTGATCGTCAAGATTTTGTTATGTCACTTTTCAAAATGGGATATAGTGATGAATTTGTCAACTTGAGGGTGAAATAGTGTCTCATCACTGACTGTCAATTTTCTGTCCTTGTATTTGCTTAGTATTTTTCCTTGCTTCTTTGTAATTCTACTACTTGGCCAAGATTTACGACAGAATTGTGTTTGTGTTGACATTGTAAAAAATATAACATTTCCACATGTTGATGCCATCATAATATTATGAAATGTGTCATTATCTTGTGCTTGTAATATTAATCTTTATATACATCTGTCTTGCACAGCCGCCCAACAGCGTTGCAGGATAGGACAAGGGATAGCGATGATGATGACCTGCACGACAGAGATTATGATGTAGCAGCTCTAGCAAACGACTTGAGCCAAGCTTTTAGATACAAAATATACGAGAACGAAGAAGCTGAAGAGGTATATAATGGCTTCACATCAATTTGTTGGATTCTTTACAATGTGTTACTTGTTCATAACTCTGTCTTGTTTGCAGGATCATGGAGGCCTTGATCGAGATGAGGAGGTAATAATTTAGTGTGTTTTTTTTCCTCCTGATAGTAGTATTATACAACTTCAAATGAAGGCCTTGTCTCAAGCAAGATTCACATGATTAAGCTTTTGTGCTAGAAGATACTGTGATGGGTATTGGTGGGCTGTATTGAGACTAGAAGTTCTGCATGATCTTTCTGATTGTGTTTAGCATTTGGTGTTCAGGATGTCTACTTTGATGATGAGTCCGCTGAAGTAGTTATATCATCTCTGAGGCTTGGAGATGACCAGGGAAGGTGAGCTATACCTTTAGTAGAGTTCTGTTGGAAATTTTAAGTTCTGTGACTGCACTAGGAATATTTTAATTTACAACCAATCTTATTGTAGACTTGTAGTCATTTGTACTTAAAGACACCTTATGGTTATTTTTGATGACTGTTCAAAACTTTTGTGCCTTTGGTCTGAACCATTTGTTAAGGTAATCATATACGAGAACAAATTTATGTGATGTTTTTCTTAAATGCAGCAGTTTGTTCACAAATTCGAATTGGTTTGCATTCCAAGATGACAGAATTGGTAACGCGCCTGTCAGCACATCACCTGCAGAAATGATGGATGAGATAAATTTGAATGGAAATGCTAATGGTGGTAACAGCAGTAGTGATGATGAGGTGGTGGTTGGAGAGGATGATGAGTTGGCAGAGAGCAAACAATCTTTGAATGACCCATCCACTTCCAAAACAAATGGACTTGATGGATTTCCTGGAATAGCTCCCATTCCACAAAATAATGCAGGAAGTGTTCCATATGATATGGGATTTTTCAGATTCGAGACGGCAGAAAATGAAGATTTATTTGGAGACAGGCCTTTACCTGAATGGGTTGGATGGGGAGAAACATCAGATTTGCAAATGGGCGGATCTAGTCTCAATCCATTTGAAACTCCAGATAACATTGATAGTAATCTTTCTAGTCAAGCAGAAGCAGTGATTCCTGAGTTTAATTCACCGTCAAGTGGAGATTCTATTTCTACCCTACCAAATGGCTCATCGCCCTCGAAGGATTCAAGTGATGGATCAACTAGCAGTGGTTCAAGTCAGAGATCTGGAACTGTACCCTCATTGTTTGAAGAGGATGTTGAGTTTGTAGGTGTGGAGCTAGAAGGTACTGAGAAGGCAATGGAACAGGCGCTTAAAGAGGGGATTGTTGGTGAAGCAGGGCCTTTGAAGAGAAATATTATGCCGAAGTTGCCAGAAAAGGAGAATTCTGATGATGGTGGGACTGGTATGAAAGAGTTCAATGATGCAAACTATTGGAGGGTTGATCAAGAGGTTGCCGTTCTGGAGTGACGTGGGGATGGGTCCAAACTGGGTTTGTGAGAACCTGAAATTTGATTCGGACAGCCAGAGAGGGTCATTTTTGATTTGCAAGCCCTTATGCAGCAGCAGCAGCAGCAGATGTATGTATAGTACAAATTTCATTTCTAAATGGGGATTGGACTGTAGGTTTGTGCCATGGTTTTTATATTTCGTTATTTGTTATTCTCACTTCTGTTTAATATTCAAGGTTTTGTTTCTCCTTTCCTTTCCTTTCCTTTCCTGTCATAGTTTGTGCACTTGTGTACGTAGCAGTAATGTTGGTTTTGTTAATGTAGGACTAATCCCTCTACTTTCAGTAGCGGAAATGATTCTCCTACATCCTGGGGAGAGGTTTGAGTAGTATTATTTACTCCCTTGTGCCATCACCCTCCCTCTACACCTTTCATGATCTTCTACGTACCTGATAAAATGATGAGATAAATGAACTGCATTTGATATTAGAATGGAATATGCACCATTTCATATCATGCTACTTCACGATTGCCTCCAAAGGAGTTATAAGGGTTACTAAAGGATAGTTGGAGATTTGTTATTTTGATTTCCGTTGGCAAGTAATTGGATACAATCTGGCCGGGAAGAAATTAAGAGACTAGGCTGGAATTTGTTAGTCTATGTACGTTCGTGAACGTTTTGTTCCTTTTTTATCCCACAGTTCAATTATATCCTTCTTTCCCAAATTTGAAGGGAAAGATTTCAATAGTTGGTATTTGCAAAATTTAGAGCTATCTCGTGGAAGATGTACTTCCTGATCATCGAATCAAGAAGGTGGTTCCACACTTACAAGGGAGGGTCGTACAATGGCACTCAGGATATGTTAATAGGAGAACAAGCTTATTATGACTGAGATGACTGCGTAAGGAGCACGAAGGCTCGATTCTATCATCTGACCTACGAGGATCCGCTTTCAGAGTTAATAAACTTGAAACAGTAAGATAATTTGCATGATTATATTGATGCTTTTGATGATCTTTACCTTACGACCGATATTGCTGAGAGCAATGCACATTAACTTGTTCTTGTCTAGATTATTGAATGAGGCCTAGTCCTTAGCTCGATTGCGGCAATTATAGGTGGCTGCCCTGCTACAAAAGCCTAAACCTATTACCACAACGCCTCATACGGGCCTTTTAATTAAACTAAAACTCAAAAGTTTAGTTAAAGCATTATAGGAGATAAGGGCTGAAAGTTACAGCGGCCAATGGCCAAAAGATTTGCTGCAATGCAATATGTGGAGGATTGGAGATGCAGGGGCAAGATTTTAAGGTAGATATGTATGTCCTTCCGCTGGACAACTATGATTCGATTATAGGAACACAGTGGTTATCCACCCTAGGAGATATAATTCAGAACTTTCAGAATTTGCCCATGACCTGCAGACCTTTTAGTCAGGAATACTTACTGCAAGGGTACGAAGGAGGGGGTATGTAGATGGTTAATTCGACCCAAACTTCATAAATTGTTGACTAAACCACATGTAGCATTAACCAGGATTATGACATTACTTGAGTTGCTTGTTGTGTAAGGGCTCCTTGATAAGCAGCTGAAATTCTCTGTCTCCCTTATTCTGGCTCAACTCTGTCTCCTTTTGATCTGCCCAATCCTGTTCTCTTTTGATTCAAAACATCCAGTTATGTGGGTCTCACATAAATGGATGACTTGGATCAAAAAGGGACAGAGTTGGGCCAGAAGAAGGGGCAGAGGATCTGGTCCCCTTAATAAGACCAATGAATTTCTGTAGGTGGAGCTGGAGCTATTGCTGGAAGAATTTAAGTCAGTTTTTGATGAGTTAGTTTCCTACCTACTCCTTGAGCCTTTGATCATCGAATAGAATTGGAGGGAATGCAACCCATCAACTGTTGACTTCGTAGGTATGCAAGCCTTCAGAAGATGCGATTGAATAGGTGGTGGTGGACATGCTGGATGTAAGAGTAACGGGGAGGAGTCACAGCCTTATGCAAGCCATGTGGTGCTAGTACAGAAAAAGCACAATATATGGAGGACGTGTGTGGGTTACAGGGCACTTAACTAGGCCACTATCAAAGATAAATTTCCTATACCTATAGACTATAGTGGAAGAGCCTGTTGACAAGTTAGGAGGTTCTACTGTGTTTTTCAAAGTCAATTTGAGGTTAGGATATTGACAAAATACAAATGCATGAGCCAGACGTTGAGAAGACTGCGTTTTGAATACATAAAGTGTTGAAAAATATAATAATCAACAAAAGATAAAGCTTTGCTGGACAAAAGAAATACTTTACTGTTAGCTTAACTCAACAAATCAGAATAATAGGCCTAAGTACATAGACAAACACTTGAACTAAAA
Organism: Erythroxylum rufum; assembly: GCA_027478365.1. Classification (NCBI taxonomy): domain Eukaryota; kingdom Viridiplantae; phylum Streptophyta; class Magnoliopsida; order Malpighiales; family Erythroxylaceae; genus Erythroxylum; species Erythroxylum rufum. Next base: position 6,187,347 of record JANIHZ010000008.1, read on the forward strand.
ATTCCTAAAAACATGCAACGAAGCAAACTAACGTGGAATGAACAGCCACTAATCCAAATACATCTTAACAGAAAAACTCAATAACAAACATATGCTTAAATAACAAAACTATCCACTAATAGTAGTTTGAAACACTTTCTTCATCTTTGGCATCTCAAATTCTCTTTCGAGATTCAAAATTTGCATCAAACTTAGTTTGATTGTTGCCTTCAAATTCTTCCTTAAGTTTCTCCGATGCTTCTTTAGGTGATTCACGAACTATCATGCTTGTAAAAATTTCCTTTGACACAACCGAATGTGTGAGAGTGCTTTTGATTTTCTTGCCAGTTCTTCATCATATTTTTTCATTTGATTTAAATTGGGGCTTTTTGGAAGTGGTCTATGATAAAAATCACTCTTAACAACTCCCATAAACTCAAGACTTTTAAATAGGATTTTATTTTAAGGCCCATGAGTGATAAAAAGAGAAAAATTATTTGAAGTCATAACACAAAGGTTCATCACTCACAAAATTTTTTTCTCTATCCTTATAAGCCCATAAAACCATTGGAGCTTTGATACCACATTTGTTAAAAAATAAATGATTAACAAGAGACAAAGATTTGCTAGACAGAAGAAAAAACTTTAACACTAACTTGAATTAACAAAAATCATAACGCTAGGCCTAAATAAATAGGCAAACACTTGAACTAAAAATAAGCAATTAAGCAAACTAATATGGAATGAACAACCACGAACCTAAGTACAACTTAACAGAAAAATTTCATAATAAATGCATGCTTAAATAATAAAATACTACTACCCACTGCTTTTAAAAATTAGGAAACAACTAAGTAGTGGTTTGAAGCACTTTAATCAACATGAGGGCATAACAAATTGCTTGTGATGTCTTTTGGCCTCACAAATGCCCCATCAACCTTTTAACATCTCATGAATTACATTTTCTACCCTACTAAGGAAGTTTGTCTTTTTTTTTTGTAAAATGATATCTTCATCTATAGTCAAACCAGAGAAGATCATTTAAGGCATTTGAGAGTAGTTTTAGAAAAATTGAGAGAGCATCAATTGTTTACCAAAAAGAAGAAATGTTTCTTTGGTTGCTCCAACATGAAATACCTAAGTCATGTCATCTCAAGAGAGGGCATTAAGACATATCAAACTAAGGCAGAAGCTATGCAGAATTTGCTTACTCCTAGAAATCTAACCCAATTGAGAGGGTTCCTTGGCTTGACAGGATATTAGCGATGCTTTGTAGCCAATTATGGGAAGATGTCAACCCCTCTAACTAATTTACTAAAAAGGAATCCTTTGGATGGGATGACAAGACACATGAAACATTTGATTGGCTCAATAGGGAAATGGTGATAGAACTAGTCTTAGCTTACAAGACTTCTCAAAAGAGTTCCTGATTTAAACTTATGCGAGTGGAGAGTGTTGTAGGTATGTCTGCAGAAAAATTGTAGAATATAGAAGTTTCTGACCTAAACAAAATACTCATGAGGGAACTGAATTTTGAATGATAGTTTGCATTCAATGAGAGCTGTAATTTATGCAGCTGAAAATGAATAAAAAATTCGAAAATCACTCCTAAAAATAATGAAGAAAATCTAATTATGGAAATCAATAAAATCTCTATAATCAAGCAAGTACTTCTAGTCAAATGACAACTAGTTATTGACCTATTATTCAACAGCAAAAAGATGCATAACTAATACTCCTCCTTGCTTCTTTTGCTGCCATGATCTCAGTTCTTCAAATCTAGCTTTAGATAAAGACTTTGTCATGATGTCTGCAAGTTGATCATCAGTACTATAATGTATTAGAGTAATTTTCTCATTCTTTTGCACTTCTCTAACAAAGTAGTATTTAATTTTGAAGTGCTTTATCCTGCCATGAAATACTATTTTGTTAGAAATAGCAGTTGCAGCTTGATTATCTACAAAAATTTCTGTTGGCTCCCTTTGATCACGCTTCAAATCAGTTAGCAGCTTCCTTAGCCATAATGCTTGATTTACAATAGCAGCTGGTGCAATATATTATGCTTCTACTGTTGATTGAGCCGCAACATCTTGTTTCTTCGAGCTCCGTGAGAAAAATCCTGAGCCAAGGCTGAATATGTATCCTGAGGTACTCCTCATATCATCACAAGATCCTGCCCAATCATTATCAACATATCCAAGTAGTTTTAACTCCTTAGATTTTACGAAAACACTCCAAATTCAATAGTGCCTTTGATGTATCTAAGCACTCTTTTTGTGGCCTTTAAATGTAAGTTGCTAGCATAGTGCATAAATTTTGACAACAAACTATCAGAATACAAAATATCAGATCTTGTTGTTGTTAAATACATTAAACAATCTATAAGACTCCTATAAAAGCCTTCATCAATCTTCTCAACACCATCTTCTTTACTTAGCTTCTCATTGTGCATTAATGGACTGCATACATTAGCTTCTCATTGTGCATTAATGGACTGCATACATGCTTGCAACTTTCCATATTAAATTTCTTTAAAACTTCCTTCGCATACTTTTGCTGTCCAATGAAAATCCCTTGTTGTGATTGTTGAATTTCCATGCCTAGAAAGTATGACATTTCTCCCAAATATGTCATCTCAAAGACCTTCATCATTTGATCTTTGAATTGCTGCATTAATCTTTGGATTGCTTCCTGTAACAAATAAATCATCAGCATACAAAGAAACCATAATCAGACCATCATTAGTAACTTTCACATAAAGAGTTGATTCACTCAAGCTCTTCTCAAATCCAAAATGGAGTAAGTGATCATCAATCCTACTATACCAAGCTCGAGGAGCTTGTTTTAAGCTATATAAGGCCTTCTTAAGCAGATAAGCCTTGTCTTCTTCTCCCTTCTTAACAAAATCTTCAGGTTGCTCGACAAAAATCTCCTCCTCTAAGTGGCCATTGAGAAAATCTAACTTGACATCTAATTGAAAAACTCTCCATTCTTTCTGAGCTGCTAGTGATAGAATCATTTTGATTGTATCAAGCCAAGCTACAGGTGCAAATATCTCCAAAAAATCCACCCCAAATTATTGTGCATACCTTTTTACTACAAGCCTAGCTTTGAATTTCTTGACAGATCCATCAACATTCAGCTTGGTTTTGAATACCCATTTCACTTCAATAGGCCTTTTATGAGTTGGCCTATCCACCAAAGTCCATGTTTCATTTTTCTTTGTCATCTTTACTTCTTCCTCCATTGCTGCAACCCATTTTGAGTTTTTAACAGTTTCTTCAAAACTTGTAGGTTCAAGTACAACAATGTTGCACCTTTGATAAATGTCAGAAAGTAATCCGGTACCTTTAATAGGAATGCCATCTATAGTTTCATCAAGGGTCTCCTCTTGAATTTGTTTAGAAGTTGAATCTATAGTCTCAACATTCTCCACTTCACACTTGTCCCATTTTTATGCTGTGAATTCATCAAACTTGATATCTCTACTGATAATTATTTTACCAGTTAAAGGTTGATAGACTCTGTAACCTTTAGTATTATTGTTGTAGCCAATGAAAATCCCAATCTGTGATATACAATCCAACTGATCTCTTTTCACATCAGGAATATGAGTGTAGCAAATGCAACCAAAAACCTTTAAATTTTGGCACAGAAGATTTGTATCCATACCAGGCTTCGAAAGGAGTTTCTTCCTTTAGCTTCTTTGTTCCCAGCCTGTTTAACAAATACACTGCAGTGTTGATAGCTTATTCCCAAAATCTCTTGGGCAAATTTTTCTCAAATAACAAACATCTTCCCATCTCCATTATGGTCCTGTTCTTGCGCTCACTGACACCATTTTGTTATGGGAAGTAAGTTGCTGTAAATTGATGTTCAATTCCTGCATCTTGACAAAACTTGATAAATCTGCCAGAAATATATTTAGTCTCATTTTCAAACCTAATCACTTTAATTTTGTGACCACTTTGATTCTCAATCCAATTCTTAAACTTCCAAAATACCTCAGCAACCTCAGTTTTGAGTTTCATAAAATAAACCTAGCATAATATGCTAAAAGCATCAATGAAAATAATGTAGCACCTACTACCATTCAAAGATGCAGGTTTAATTGGACCACAAACATCCGTGTGAATAAGCTGAAGTTTTTCTGTTGCTTTCCAAGCATTATTCTTTGGAAATGGTAATCTAGACTACTTTCCCATTTGACAAACTTCACAAACTTCAATTCCTTCTTCAATAGTAGGCAAATCCTGCACTAATTCATTATTATGCATAAAAGTAAGAGCTAAAAAATGAAAATGTCCAAGCCTTTTATGCCAAAGTTGAGATTGATTAACAAGGCTTGGATAGGCTTAGGACTCTTCCTACTTCCAATCAAGTGCAAAACTTTTCCCTTTCATCTTTACAGAAAATAATTCACTTCCAAAATAGTCAAAGATCACACACATTCTGTTTTTGAAAACCACAAAATAATCTTTTTCAAATAGTTGCCCAACACTCAACAAACATTGATCGATATCTGGTACAAATAAAACATCAGGAATTATTTTTATACTTGAACAGTTTCAATTGCAACACTTCCCTTTCCTTTAACCTTAATGTAATCTCCATTACCAATTTTGACTTTGGAAGCAAACGACTTGTTAAGCTCCTTGAACATTGACTCATCATGTGTCATATGAAGTTTTCTTACAATATTGACAAGGAGGAAATTTCCCTTTTTTGCTACCATTCTTGTTGCTGTCACCTTTCTTCTTATTCCAATGTTGCTTCTTGTTCTTGTTGCTTTGTTTATCCTTAGCCTAGAAAGCACCTTCAGTTATTCCTGTAACATCCCATCACCGATGGGAAGGGTAGAATAGTCATTTGGAGTGGGTTATGAGTGTTTAAAATTGTATTGGCATAGTCATGCATATACTTACAAGTGAATAGTGAATTTTGCATATGAAAATGACAGTACATGCATTCATGACATTTTCTGGTATATTTGATCATAAATGTGCTTTTTGTGAAAAATGTGATTTGTGTGTTTGGAAAATTTAGTTGGAGTGGGTCTTTGTGAGTTTTGAATTTTTGGGAAATTTTACAGATTTTTCTGAAATTTTTCGGGGTACTTTTATGGACTAGGAAAAATACCAT
>JANIHZ010000008.1:6202671-6214328 GCA_027478365.1 Erythroxylum rufum
TTATTTATAATAATTTAATATTAATAAATAATTTAATTTTTGTAATTGTAATTTTCATTATACTTTGCCACAGTAATGTAATAATTGTTGAATTTGTGTTCTCGTAGAATTCACTTAAGTTTAGTGATAATATGACTAAATCAACTAATTTAAGTTATTCAATTCAAAGATTACATAAATGGTTTTCCTTTATTATAAAAATACGTATGATTCTATTAAACATGTCGTAATAATAAGATAATAATAATAATAATAATATTCAAACACGTAAACTTAAGTATATTATCGATTTAATGGATTTTTTTTTATTTCACCCAGGACTTATAAAACGATAAAAACGGCCCTGGTTGGGAGTCCCGGGCTAATAGATATATTTGTATTTTTTAGAGTCTAAGAGCTGGATTGCTTAAGAAAGAAAGGGGGATTGTGCATTTGACAAGAATGAGTTTCGTATTGAAGGTAGAAGTAATCTTTGGAAACTCAAGGTTCGGTCTGTTCTCTTCTCCAAGGCTCTCCTCTATAGTATAGAACGCGTGTGAGTGACAGAGCCTAACATTTGGGTCTAGTCTGTCCGGAAGAGATGTGTTTGTTGAATTGAGGCCCGGTCCAATAGTAACCATCAAGCCTATTAGAGACTGCAAAGTAAAATAATATTATTTTAATTAATTGATTAAAATTATTTTGTTTAAAAATTTTATTAATCCAAGTTCGACTAATTACTTTCTTGGAAAAAAGGATTGTACGGCCTTCGTGAATGGAGAGCAGGTTCTATTCCGGCATAGCGAACTCAAGCTCATGTTAAGTCCAGAAGAGAACCGAAACAGATCCGAAAGGGCCGAGACGACAGCAAATTCCCACCAAACCTGAAACCAACCAATTAAAGCAAAAACTAACTGTGGAGAATGACAGGCGAATAATTTTTCATACCATATCTCATTCCCCTTTTTAGTTTTTAGTATTATTTTCTTGAATATTTTCAGTTCTGCCGTCCCTTTCGTTACATTAATTAACAATTACGACAAGTGTCACTTTCGGCATCAATTGTTGTGACAACCTTACCTACTTAGGCAGCTTCTGCCCAAACACGTAAATTAGCCAAGGCTTTTACTTCCTAAGTAGAAGAAAATAACATTAAAAAAGTAAATATATAAGAAAAAAATGATATCAACTAATTTGGATTATTCATAAACCAACAAATTGGAACACGATAGCTGAGGAATCTTGCTTATTTTCATGCTGTAGTCACAACGTTACCGGACAGATCTTCTATTAGATGGTTGAGAACAAATAGAACAGAGCAATAGAAGATCTGTTCCACCAACGTCTGGTCATGTTATTTACATGAGGCGATGAAATATCATTAGCTGCCTCCGAAGTACGAATGATTGGATGAAAGTAATTTAGGTTATTTAATCTCTTCCTTTAATAGATTAATTTAACCGTTCATTTTCGCCGTGTGTTCTAGTCAACGGAGTAAATCGGTAAACCAATTTCTCGTGAGAAGTTTAAAATCTCCTCTCCTTCGTGAATAACTGCTGGTGGCTGGCGGTCGAAACGGATAGAAGCTACACCCCTCGTCTGAAGAAAGGTGATCCAGGAGGCGTAGTCTTTCACGTCTTGAAACGTAAAAAACATGTGAGAATAGCCTATCTTAAGGCCATGTCAGCATATCTCTGTCGTTTATGATGCCTAATAGACTTGCTGGCTGCCTGTCCAAAAATTCTATGCTTCCGGCTTCAAGTTTCTTCACACCAGCTGTTGACAAAATAAAGCTAACACGAAACAAGAATTGGTTAGATTTGGTTTTTCATTCTTCTCGAATATCTAGTCAAATGAAACTACTCATTAAACAGTAGCCTCTTCGTCGGGATTCAATACTTACATGTTGATTCATCTGTTTTCCCCTCTTCGACTCTTTTACTATATTTTATCAGTCCTTTTCTCGTTATTCTAAAACGAAACCCATTTGATTATTCAAACTCTAAAGCGATTGCTTTGGAGACTTATGTTGTTTGTGTTTTGTTTTCTTTGCCGTGGAGTTCTAAGCAACTAAAGTTCTGAGTATCCTATGAGGATCGATAATTATTGGTCAAACTGATTCCGACTAACAAGTCTGGTGTTATTGCATGTCAACTGTATCCATCAAAACAAAATGAAAAAGAAAAGAAACAATACGAAGGATCTAAAAAAGCTGGATCATAGTAGTGATAGAAAGACCAATAGGAACAACTAAATTTAACATCATCGTTTCTTACAAAATCAAATATGGTAAACAGCACACGTCTATTCCAATAAGAACAGGGGAGCGAATTCGCGGAATCTACGGGTTTGGAACTGAAACTGAACAGTAAAACTTTATCAAATTGATGTTCTTGTCTTCGTATTTTACTACCCCAAGTTTCTATCTTTAGTTGGCCCAAACTTCCATATGTTGACCATTTTGCCTACACAATCCTTGGGTTGTCAAAATTTTGAGAACACCCGTTTGCAATAAAAATCTTTCCACTTGCAAGATGCGACGAGGAACATTGCACTCGAAGTTGGATTGTTTAAGAGTGTCTATCTCAAGTCTGTCAAAATGAAGTAGGATTAAATCATTGTTCTGTTTTTAAAGTTGAATAGATGGCAAGTCTCATGGTGGAGTCAAATCCAGGCACACTGGTGGCCTGACTATGACTACAAAACCGGCGACAGAAATGCGACCGCCCGTGGGTTTTGTAAGTTATAACTGTTGTTAGTTGGCCTTAAATCCCCATTTCCACGTGTGTGTGTTTTGGATTAGTGGTGCTGTTTCGTTACTTTGCCACTTACTTTTAGCACTAGTTGCCACAATTAATGTTGCGGGGAACGTCAACTCGGGTATATAAAAAAGTTTCCACTCCTACTGTTGAACAGAACAATCACTGCAGACTAAATCTGGCTGTTCAACTTCAAGAACAGTCGTCGCAAAGTCTTGTTTTCAGGGTTTTTGCAGATCCGAAGCACTGAGCGCCTGATAGGCTTAGCCGATTGTCCCTCCCATATATGCTAATAAGACCATAAACAAATCATTTATTCTTTTGTAGTGCAAAAGATAATAGGCTTAACGTTATTCGTGTGAAAATGCCAAGTGCTTGGGTCTCAGACTGCTGTAATTTGTGAAAGTGAGTTGCGTGCACGTTTTGTTCCATGGAGGCTGGTACTGTCATAAGGACGTTTGTCGTTTACGTAATTGGTCGCTCGTATTCGGTATGTTGGAGTTTACAAGGGTTCATAGACCAATCACCAAGACAGCTACATTGGAGAATGCTAAAGTTGACGCCGGTTAAAAACTAAGGTCGATCTTGAAGCTCAGAAGTCATTGCTGGTGGATAACCCTATAATCATAAATTGATGAATTTCTGTATTCATAAGCTCTTAAAACAAGGTCGATATTAACATGTCTTCTCATTAAAAAAACTTCTGATTCCCATGCTCGCAGAGGTTAATCAAAAGCCCTAGAGATCGTCATCCACAAAAGTATAAACGTAAGCATCTACGACCCTAGAGCTTTAGAACTGAAACATGGAAGTCTGCGATGTAAAAATGGAAGGAAATGGGCTTCAGGAGTTACATAGGTTATAGGACAAATTTCTGTTAGACTTACAATCGAGTCTATGCTTCAAAGCAAGTATCGATCTGACATAGCACGGCCGAGGAACACTGTCCAAAAAGCTGACCATAAATTAGGGAATGAAAGCACAGATAGATTACTCACCACACCATTTGGCACAAACATTCAGTCAAAATAACAAGACGTACAGTTTGAAAGACACTTCATAATAGACGGGAAGTTCACATTCTGTTTCTCCTTGCAAGTAAAACAGCTTAAAATTTCTTTAATATCTTAGATCTAGTTTTTCACATTACATCAAGCGGATATGCTAAGGGACCAGTCTTATTTGAAGCCTGAAGTCCATTTTCAGCATTTCGCATCCCAGTGATCCATGTCCTGCAAAAGAGAGTGAATGTTCTAAGTATGTTTGCTTTCTATCCACTGCTGAAGCAAGAATCCTTTACTCCAGAGGTTTGATTTTGCTTAGGAAACAAGCATATATATAAAGAGCAATAAAATCGTGCTGTAAAATACCTTCCAACTTTGTCATTGCTAGCTGGATTCAACAGAATAGTCAATCTTTTTGCAGTTTTCACGAAAACACTGCATAGCAAACAAAGGGGGAAAGAGAAATTGTAATATATGTGAAGATAACAAAGTCAAGTGCATCCATAATTACATCGGAGCCACAGTTCTAGATTTATGATTACCTGAATGGTTCATCTCCAGTCTTTCTAACAGCACCTGTGACGTCCCGGTAGAGCACATGGCTTAAAATTTCTCGCTGTTCCACTCCGAACATGTTCGCCAGCTTCCTGTAAAGCTCTTCATAAGAACTAACAACAGATAGATCAAGAGTCCGTCCAACATCTTCCGACTCCATGAAAACTTCGCAGTGACCAGGGTCAATTTTGATTTCAACGTCAAGAGCATTCTGGTGCCATGAAAACCCATTACTGGATGTTTTTTTTAGTGAACTTTGTTTCTCAGGCGCAAATCCTAGCACATCAGCAACTTTTGATTTGTCTGGACCATTAAGCACTTCAGAGACAGAATCAGTGGAGTAGCTATGAGTAATTTGCTGCTCTGTCAGTATTGGCTGGCCAAAGAGCAAAAACTGATGTTTCTTTTTGTTGTCACACTTTTCTGATTTCACATTAAAGCTTTCCATTGTCAACAAGCAAGACAAATTCTCATTGCTGTCCATTTGGCTTCTCCTAAGGGTTTCGGAAATTCTTGGAGGTGGGTTAAACTGCTGTGAAATTGACAAAAATTGTCCAGTCTGCAGTTTACTCTTAAACTGGAAATCTGATAAAGATCTTCCAAATTGAGCATGCCTGGCTCCCTGTATGCCTGCAGGAATGTTTTCAGGTAAACAACACATCGGGCTGCTAGGGCCGAGGAGGTTTCCTGGGAATGATGGTAATTGAAATTGGCTGTCAAGGGGAAATTCGGAATGTTGCAGGAGCCGCAACTTCTTTTTTGGGGAGAAGGGTGATATATGAATGACTGGCATATTTGACACTAATTCAACAAGCCACGGGTTGACACGTTTTGCATTTTGAAGTATATCTGGTTCATCCCATGTCACCTGCAGATGGAATATATCAACAGAAATTAAAGATAAAGATGCCAAAGGCAACAAAGGTGTGGCCTAAACTTTAGCATAACACAAACAGACTAACTGACAATTCAAAAAATTGAATGTGAAAGCTTCTCCATGTTGTATGAGGATTATCTGATACTGAATGAGAATTGAATCATAGCTAAATCCATAAATTGGCACCCAAAAGCTCGCATTGAATCGCAAATTCTTACTCAACAAAGAATTATAAAATTGAGCATCAATGTCCAGATTATGGCTCGTTAAGTCAGATCCAATTAATGACTGACGGTATTTATATACGAAACGTTAATTACTGTGCACCTCGTCAACATCAGAAATAAATGTGCAGATTTACCAATTATTGATGAAAATACGTACGCCAGATTCAGTTAGCATATGATTTCCACAAATACAATACCAAACAGCTATCTGGAACAAATATGTGAGATGTTTACCCAGGCAACAATTATAGCTATGTCATACCGGAAGGAGATTTGCAGAGGTAGGCAGATAATTGGCAGAAGGACGCAGTTACGGGTTATAAGAAAGGGAAATCAAATAGAATTAAAATCTGCAGGCAAAGCGATCTGAACTAGCATTGAGCATCTACAGTCTCAACCTTGAAACTTAATAAAGGTAAATCACTCGATTCAAGAGAAATAAAGTTCTAATGAAGAAAGCCAAAACAGAACGATCTATGATGAATCCCATTTGAATCATAAATAAACAAAATTATTGGAAACGTGAAGTAATTAACAGAAGATGACAATCAGAGACTAGCAAAGAACCTGGAGCAATCTCCAAGGAGAATTAGGCCATCGAATGGGATCAGCAACATGAGCAGAGGCAACAGTCCCCATGAACCAGCTGATCCGAGAAGAGTCCTCTGTTTCAAAAGCCATCTTAAATCTCATCCCAGAGCACCACTGAATCCTCATTGCTGCTCTCACCGACGAAGCTCTTACAAAAAACTCCGGTGTACTAGCCCTCGGGTAGTAAACAACCTCCATAGGTTGCCCGTTGGTAGCACAAATCGCGGCCTCCAAAACATCTTTAGGCCTCACCCTACCTTTAGCTCTCAAAGCCCCATTGCGTGTCACCTTACTCTCATCTTCTTTCATGAAAAAAGAAAAACCACTATAGGGGTTCAGAGAATTTGCATTCAAGTTCCGTCCAGAGGGTGCTGATTCGGGTCCGTCCCCAATACCAATACCCCTCTTAGCTCTTCGAATCCCAATACGAAGATCACCACTTTCAGCTCTCAAGAACACAATCGAATCTCCAGCAACAAGTTTCTTCTGGTTCACAAAAGTGCTCCACCCTGTAGTTAACAAATGCCTCCTCGGCGTCCCTCTATAAATATGCCTGAATTTCCACGTCTCACCGTGCACATCCTTAGCAACCACCGTCTGCACCGGCGGGTTGGCCGAGTAATCCAACCGTGGGAATATCGTCTCCGCGCAATACCTCGGCACAGAGAAGCCTCCACCGTTGTTGGCATCAGATTGAGTCAACGTTTTCGCAAAAGAAGCAGGCTTTTCTATATTACTAATGCTTTCACTTGCAATCATTTCGTCTCCGAAATCAAGCTCGTTGCTTTGTAGTGGGACGAGGCTAATCTTTGCATAGACCTCATCGGTCTCTACGTCCGCGAGGTATTTGACGCCAGCGACAAGGCAGAATATAAGTGCCGGAATCCGAGGAGAGGAAGAGTAATCGACGGTGGTCTGAGAGTGCTCGGCGTGACCTTGTGGAAAGTAGAAGACTTTGGAGTTGAGTGGCGGGATTTGGACCATAGAACCTGCACACGCGTGCCATAGCTGTGGATCCAAGCCCTTTTCCGACTCTTTCATCTGCTTGTTGAAGCGTGAGAAAGAAGGTGATATCAGAGTTAATACAATCCTCAGCAAATAGAGTGAAACAAGTAAATTTATGCTTTTACCAGTTGTAGGGAGCGACAAATACACAGTGAACTATAGTGAAAGAGTGAAAAAAGAGACCTCTTGGGAATTGATGTTTGAGAAGAAGTCTCCTGTCAAAAAATAACTTTCAAGATCACTTTAGCACTTAAGAAACCTTCCCGAGAGCCTCCAATCCATCAATGTTCCAACATTTACTCCACAAGAGTGCTATCACAATCAAGAATTTAACCTCCAAAAGTAGTCAGCAACTGGGAGGATCAGAGGGTAGAACTGAAATCACTCAAAAAACACTCAAAACTCATAAACCAGTTCGAGTTGTGGTTAAAAACGTGCGAAACAGTTGGGCAAAAGATCTTTTTATGGGATTTTTATCTTGTTTTAACTTCTCTGATTGACAAACTCTGGTCACTTTGTCCTTTGTTCACGAAAAAGAGAAAAGAAGGGAACTTGCAGAATTTTCGAATAACGTGAGCGATTACTCATGCAGAGACTCAGACAAGAGAAAGACATTAATCACATATCAGCAGCAGCAGTAGCTGCAATCTCGTAAGGAGTACAGCACCATTACCACCGAAGAGATTTATATAATAAGTAAAATATATGGTCGATAAACTCCAAAACAACAGCTTTTTCAATATCAACTCCTTTTGTTGTTGAAGTTGCAGTTGTTATCACCTTCTCTGTATATCATCAGATCCTGAGCCGAACTCTAGAAGGAAGCACAACAGAACAAAACCAGAAACCCAAGAAAAAAAGTAACAAATGGAAAATCTTGAACAGACACACTTACACTCAAAAGGGTTGAATTTATTGAACGTTTATGACGATAAGAACATGCTTATATTAAGTCCCAAAACCATAATCTCGCAAATTTATCGTGATATTAATATGGCGAGTAAATGAAGTAAGAGCAGCTCATGAGCTCTGAAATTGAAGCAGTCACAACTGGACAAAACTAAACTTAACCCCAAAGTCCAATTGACATTTTTAGTTCAATAAGTGGGTCCCGCTTCCATAGGGTTAGGAATTCCCATGCCTTTACATTTCAATTCTGGGAGCGTGGAAAACGACTGTTGATCCCATTGGAGAGTGACGAACACGCGTGTGCATGTCGGTTATTGTGAGCGTCCGGTGGAGTAGTCGGCGATCGGGTTTTTATCTCCTTTTTTTATTATTATTTTTAATTTAAAAATATTATTTATCTCCATAAATTAAATTAAAAATGAATACAATATATAGAAAACAATTGTATAATAAACTATCAATAAAGAATAAGTGATAATTTTTAAATTACTTTTAAAATTACAAAGGTTTTCCTTTATATGTTGCCGATGTAATACGTATAGTTCGAAGGATATTCCAAACATACGATTATTTAGACATTAGTTGGTTGTCTGTCTGAACTACATCTTGTAGACAATTTTCTTAAGATCATCAATCTCCTCTTCTTCTTGTTCTTGTTACTCTCCCTCTTGTCTTTCTAATCAGGCACCATAATTGTAATAAAACAGTAAGCTGTGAGATTTAATTCTGCTGAAGTTCATTTGAATGTTATTTTAGGAATTAGTTCGTGAATTTAATTTAATCCTATCATATAAGAAAATAAATTTCACGTACTTTTTATTTAAAGTTCTAATTTCTTTAATTGACACCGTCAAGGGAAGCTTAATCTATTACGGTATTCCTAGTCACTCAAAAAGAGTACTTAGTGAGCATAGTTTAGTGAATCGTTATGATTAACAAAGTTATGTTGATTAAAAAGCGTGTACTAAAAGGAATTTCATACAATTCGTTTTTAACTAGACCATTTGAAAGATAGACAATATTGGGAAATCAGTTCTCGATTTAATAAATAGTTGGGACAATGTAATTAACAATTAATTTAACTCCCTAAGTAGAATGAGTCGCGATTAATATCATAACCAATGTCTGGCATTAACCACTATCAAGACGTTGATCTTGCACATCATGCAAAGAATGGTGAGATACAATGTTCCAACAAGGATATGTTAGAAGGGGACGACAAGAACCACTTACAGGTTGCTTTTGGCTGTCCTACTTAATCTCGGTCCTAAATGTACAAGAAAATGAAACAATGGATGGTGATTCATGAACTTAGTGCACTCGCAATATAAGCATTTAGATCGGTTAATCAAGATGTAAATCTTGAGTTAAAATATAAAAAATATTATCTTCTTTTTTTTCATAAATCTCTTTTAAATAAATATCACAGTTGATTCATTTTTTAATAATAAATTATACACATAAATTTAAAAGAGAAGAAGGGTCATGATTCAATTAGCTTATTATTAAAGAGAGTGAATTTAAAGCCAAAATGCACAATTAGTTCAAATTAATCATCGACTAAGAAGTCTCAAGTCCCATTTCAGGCTTAGAAGTGATGAAGCAAGACCAACTCTTCGGTGCCATAAGAGCAACTGAGTTCCAATTCATACATATTGACATTTTCTCATACAAAGCTATAAGTTATACTTAAGCCAATTTCATCTCTGGTTCCATCCTTTAGTTAGTGAACTTATTAGCCATGGATGGGGACAGTATTACATGTGTCATTCAAAGAACTAACATTTTCAAGTTGTTTCTATATACATAAATACATCTATATATGTATGTATGTATTGTTAGGTACTGTCTTACTTGAACAAGTGTATAATCTATCAATAAATTAATTATGGAATCGAGGTTGTGTACAAATTTTCAATCGATTTTTTTTTCATAGTTGAAAAGTTACGCACGAGTGGTAGTGCAACCAAGTTGCTTTGGTGCGTAAGGTTTTGGCTTTAAATTCATTCTCTTTAATTATAATAAACTAATTATATCTGCACCCATAATGGCAGGGCAGACAACCGCTATAAAACAATCGGGACTTGAACACGATTGATGTGTCAAGAATTCCGTACTTCACTATCTCCATTGTAAGCTCCGTCCTCATTAAAGAAATCTTTCTTGCTATATGATTGTGAGGTTCAGAATTGTTTTGGAGTTCCTGTGGGTTACAAGATTTTGTTCTTGCATCAAGAAAACTGCCTCTAACTTTATAACAATGGACAAAAATCGTATTGAAAGCTCAACTTTACTCTAGGGTATATGCTGCTTTGAGGAACTTCTCTAAATAAAAATATCATCATATAGTTTTCGATACCTCTCAGGCCAAATTAATTTATGGTTGTGGAGGTCAAAACAAGGTTCGGTTTAGTTTCTAAGGTTAAGATAATTTTGGTGAAGTAATATGAAAGAACTCGATCGAATTGCACATGATTGACTATCCAAGCAATATCTTCTATTACAACATACTTGGGTTGAAGCAGGAGCAAATATAACTAAACTGTAAGCGTAAACTGCTTTACGTTATTTCTTAACGTCAAGTAACTTATCTGAGATAATTACGACATATCAACTATAACTGCTACCGGCGGTTCTGCATATGTAAGTAAATTAAGGGGAAGTTCATTGAAAAGTTTGGTGAAGTGAAGACATCACTACCGACAAGCAACATCAAGACAACTAGTTAGACAAAGTTAAGATCAACTTTCCCAAGGAAATGGATAGCGCTAGTTAGAGAAAAATTAGAAAGGAAAGAGATATTAACGACGGGGTCTCAAGGAAAGACTATGGCTGTGTGTTGGGGAGTTTAATTAACACTTGGAAAATGGTTGGTGAAGAATCGACTTTGATACCGACATATACACACGATCCACCTTTCAAGAAAACTTACACAATAATTATGGGAAGTGCTAATCTCCTTCAATCCTAAAGAGTAAAAACTTCTTAGTCTTAGTGATGTAGTGTGCCGTCCCTTGGCCAGGTCAACCAACCCCGTATACTTGTCTCTTGGGGTCCCTAACATACAAAGTAGCTAGCCTTTATTGGAACTGGTCCTCCTCAAGAAACTATCCTTTATAATGCTTTAATGTTTAGAGCAACTCATGGGAAGGAGGGAGAAACATAGTTACAGAGTTGCATGAATATGGCAACAAGCACGTAACTGAAGCATGAGCCGTGAATGAATAGTCCAATCACATGCCAGAACTCGGTCGGTTCCTTCTAATTAATTAAAGTTGAAAAGAAAGACAATAAAGGTCGGGTGGGATTTTTGGCAGCAACCTAAGTATAAATTATGATTGTACGTTATAATCATATTTACTTTATTTTAAAAAAGGTCTAATTCAAAAGGTAGTTCCGACATTATTAAGTATATAATTTTGTTCCTTCACTCTCTAGAAGAGGTCTAGCTGCATAAAAGAAGATAGTGTTGTTTTGTTCTATTTTCTTCCTGTCATTGTCTTTCAATTACATAATAGTTATTTAAAAATACTAGTTTAAATAAATATATTAATCTCCAGAAAGCAACATATAAGTAAATCCTCAACTAAGCATGCTATACGCCTACCAAGTATTAATTACATAATTAATAGAAAATGTTTCAAAATTAATTATTCCATAACAAATTATTTTGCTTCTATTTATTTAATTAATGATGCCATTTTATGTATTTCAAGATACAAAAATAATAATTAATTAGTCATAAGACATT
>JANIHZ010000008.1:6300967-6312836 GCA_027478365.1 Erythroxylum rufum
GTGTGATGTTTGATTTTGTTTGTTCTGTCTTGGGTGGCATCCATGTATCCTCCCAGGGGGTATTTGGGTGTTACAATATGGATATTACAAAATGTTTATTAGAAGTTATGGTCAAATGAGCAAACCTCTTACAAATCTATTGAAGAAAAATGCATTCACTTGGACATAAGAAGGTTCGGTGGCATTATTAACATTAAAACAAGCATTAACTACAACACCAGTCCTAACTATTCTAGATTTCACTAAAGAATTTATGGTGAAGAAAAATGCGTATGAAGAGAGTATAAGAATAGTTCTCACACAGGATTCTCATCTAATTGCCTATGTGAGCAAGATGTTGTCTATCAAATATAGACATTTATCAATACATGAAAAATAATTTCTAACATTAGTCATGGTTGTTAAATAATGGTCACACTACCTAACAGAAACACATTTTTTTATTCAAATAGATCATCAAAGTTTGAAGTATTTAGTTGATTAGAAAATTACCACACCATTTCAACATAATTGGCTTCCTACGTTGTTTGTGATATAGCAAACACATGCAAGAGGAGGGGGTGAATTGTGTGTAATAAAAAAATTAAAGTACTTTCAAATCGATAAGATTTTGCTAAACAAAATGAATTTATAAATAGAAGGATCTTATAAACTTCCGAAAGGATCCTGTTAACGCTTAAATAGAAAAGAGCCAATTAATTGAAAGCAGCCTACTAATGCTCAAAATGATATGAGCCTTTTTTAATCAACAAGAGCTTGCTAACGCTAAAAAAGAAAGAAGCCTGTTTAATTGATAGGAACCTGCTAACTTTTGAAAGAAATCTCTTGTGATATAAAAATTGAAGGAGCCTCTTGAAAACTAATAATGCGGAAAATTAAAAGTAAGAAGAGAGAGAAAATGACATAATAGATTTCAACTAGTTCGACTTATAACGAAGACTACATCCAGTCCCCAAATATCTAACTTGAGTATTTCACTATAAAAATCAAGTAGTAATTTGACGAGCCTCTTCAAACTCATAAGTTATATTTTTCAAGATTCTTTAACCTGTCATAGTAGTAGTATTTTGCTAGTCTCTACAAGCTCTCAACGAATAACAAAGTATTTTGCTCAATATGAGCTTCAATGATCACTCTCTCAAAAGAATTTTCACTTTCTAAAACACAAGAGATTTGGTAATGATATGACTTTCAAAAGCACTGATACTGTGAATGTATATCAAAAATTTGGCTTCCTTGATTTTTCTGTATGTCTAGCAACTACAGTGATTCTTCCTTAAGTAAACTGTTTTCTTTAACTAGCTATTGCTTAATCTTTGATATTATCTCGGCTGAAATCTTTGATATTTAGACGTTAAGAAGAACGTTCTGTTAAGACTTCCGGAGTTGATTATTTGAATTAGTATGATCCTTCTGGATGTCATAGAATCATTTCTAAAAAAGTAAGTTTATAAAGAAGGTTCCTGCAAGAAAGAAAGCAATTATTCCATTATTTTATTTTCATTTAAGAATTATATCGTGTTATTGAGTGTGAAATACTTTCAAGGCTTGTAAGGACGAGGGATAGTATCGAGAGTTTAGTGAGTAGGCTCAATAAGGCCTTGTATTAAACTATTGTCATTAGTGAAAGTATTAACCTAGGTAAGGCCCCCCCAAATATAGGCAAAGTGTGCAGAACTGAGTTAACAAATTTATGGTGTTGTTTTGTTTAATTTCGTTTGTGCTGAAAAATTAACAGTGCTTTATATCAATTAACTAACAACTGTAACCAACAGATACAGTTGTCGACTATTAGATGGCCTTGCAACTAAGATTTTTCTCTTAATTTATGCGTGACTTGGCTAGACCATCAATTTTGTCTATGTGAGTGATTATTGTTGATGCGTTTGTGTGTGGGTCTTGTATGACTTTAGTAAGCAGAATAATCGTTGATGTCCTGCATTCTTTCCTATTATTGAATGACAATTGAGGGTGGTCTTGGGTAGTTTCGTGGCTGTCGTTTTTTGTGTTGGTGTGTAAAAATTTCAGAAGTTTTCATGACTTTGTTGTCGTTGTCTTTGTTATTGGTTTTATGCGAAAAACTTCATCAGTTATCGTGGTTGTTGCAGCTTTATTGGGTTAACGTTTCGATGATAAAACGTTTATTGATTTGAGATGTTTTGTTGGTGTTGTGTTTAGGATTTTTAGTGACGATATTGAAGCCTCACAACAGATCTTTCAATGGACAACTTCTCTTTCTTTCATTTATGAAGTGACATATTTAAGGGAGTTACTTTTTATCTCAAATGTTGACTTTGTTTATGTTGGTTATTGTATAATCACTTGAGTTGTTTAGTTGTTATTGTTATCAGTAAATATTGTTGAGAAAAGCTTCTATTGAGGTTAACACGAGACGGTCATGCTATTGGGTGTGAAATACTTTCACGGATTCTAAGGACGAGGGATAATGTCAAGGGTTGAGTGAGTTGGCTCAATAAGGCCTTGTATAAAACTATTATCGTTAGTGAAAGTATTAAGCTGGATGAGAACCCCGTAGATGTAGGCAAAGTGTATCGAATTGCGTTAATAAACTTCAGTGTTAATTTACATTTGTGCTTTTAATTTTTCTATTTTTGATTGTGCTAGAAACTACTATGATCAAATAGGAGATTTTGCGAAACTACACCCTTTTAGAAATTTTCAGTTGCGTATACATTGGAATTGTCACTCGGAGTCAAATTCATCATATTTTTCATGTCTCTTAGTTAAAGTGACGAATTTATGATGAAACTCATCCATCTTCGATTCTACCTTTGTCCAGTTGGAATTAATTTAAAATTGTAGAGTTGTCAAAATTTCTTTTGAATAGGTCTTTAGTTTGATTTTAATTTTATCTTATAAGCCAAATTTATTAGCTGAAATCTCTTTTTGACAGTTGTTGAGTTTTTTGTATTTTGCTTATATAAGGCAACCAAGTTCATTATTCAATATAAAAAATAACTCCAATGTTACGTATTCTTTTATCTTATACACGTCTTCTATTTTTTTTTTAAATCTTCTACATGGTATCAAAGCCCTTTAAGATCTTGAGGGACCTACGAATAACTAAGAGATAATTTAACCAAAGCTTCCTTTCTTTCCATAACTTCCTTCAACACATTATCTCTTTTACTCCCAATTTTTATCGGTGAAAATTGTCAAGTAAGGTCTGTCAAAATGAAAGCTCACTTGAGAGGTCTTGGTTTGTGACTGTAACGCCTCACTCCCGCAGTAAATGAGTTCAAGCACACTTGTCATTTAATGAGGGGATAAGGCAAAATTTTATTTAATGAATTTGTAATAAAGAACCCTAATTAAACCAAATCTTTAGTCCATCCAATTTTAATGGTTCTAATTACAGTCCCATAACAATATACTCAATATTTCAGTGTCATTTTCGATACCAGAAACCAATCGGTCCGCCACTTGACGATTTTTTCGGTCCGAAATTTCCAGAAAATTTCCAAAATTACCCAAAAATATAAAACACACAACAATCCACTCCGAATAATTTTTCAAGGACAAATTCATATTTTTTCACAAAAGTCACATTTAAGCACAAATATCGAGAAATGTCATGAATGCATGTACAATCATTTTTATGTGCAAATTTCACTATTCACATATAAAGATATGCACGAATATTCCAAAACCATTCTAAACACTTATCGCCCTTTCCAAAATACTATTCTACTATTTCCGTTGGGATGAGATGTTACAGTGACAGTGGGTTGAAGGTGAAAGACATGTATCTCCTTTAGGCAACAATCCTATATTCAACCAAATTAGAGCTCATGAAGATAAAGAAGCTAAAGCTTCAAGAGCTTTATCTAAAAAAACACGTTGTTGTATCTAAGCCGCTTTTCACAAGAATTTTGACTTGTGAAACAACTAAGGAAGAATAAGATGTACTGAAGCAGCTATATCAAGGGAATGTTGTGACAAGGTGAGCGCAAGTTTTAAATCTCAAAAAAGGTTTTGAAATTTTTAGAATGAATGAAAAGGAGACAATTAAAAATTCTCACCTAAGCTCATGGTGGTTGTAAATAAAATCATAATTATAGGAGAAGAGCTTACCGATAGTAAAATCGTAGAGAAAGTCTTGATAAGTTTACCTGAAAGGTTTGAAGTGATAATTTCATCTCTTGAAGATTAAGGGATATCAGCAAAATGACATTGCCAAAACTGATTAATGCTTTACAAGCTCAAAAGCAATGAAGGACAATGAGAAAATAAGAAGATAATAGAGGTAGCCTATCTAGCAAAGGTTCCATCATCAAAGAAGAAAGAAAACATTCCTCAATGTGGCTATTGTGAGAAGTTTGGTCATGAAGAGAAAGATTGCTAGTATAAAAAAAAGTCTCGATCTTTTTGGTGTAAACGATTTGGACATTTTTCAAAAAATTGCAAGTTTAACAATGAAGAACAAGCAAGCAAGTGATTGAAGAAGATAACCTCTTCTAATTGGTAAGAAGTGCATGAAAACATGTCATAGAAAGAAATACGAGAGAAGTGCTCTATTAAGAAGATTGGAGAGAAGTGTTTCAAAGAAAAGATGTGCTCCATACTCGTGAATAATTTTTTTAATAATTTTGAATTAAGGCAAATGTTAAAATTAATTCAATATGATAGATCTGTTAAAATTATTTTTGAATAAGTTTGGTTTGTTTTTAATTTTATCCAAAATTATTGGCTGAAATCTCTGTTTAATACTTGTTGAGTTTTTTTTTATTTTACCTATATAATATAAGACAACTAAGTTAATTATTCAATATAAAAAACAACCGTACGTATTCTTTTATGTTATACATGTTCTTTTTTAAAAAAAAAAAACTTCTACATTCCTTGTATTCGACTCTTTGATTTCCAGCAGCTGTCTGGGTCGACGGTTAGTCATCATAACAGACCAACAGTGTAGATATTGGTTAGATGGTCCTCCTCTAAAGCAAACGATCATTCGTGGGAATTTCTTTCTGACATTCATCAACGTTTTTTGGACGCGAACCTTGTGGACAAAGCTCTTGAGGGAGGAGGAAAATGCTACGAAGTGAGACGATTACGAAGGAAGTAAACGAGTCGTTGCATGACTAGGCTATACAATGTAGCTCTGTTAAACAGTTGCAGTAATAATTTCAAAGGAGAATTGAAACGTTATCGTTTGTATATAATACGTGTAAAAAAAATGAATTGAGTAGGAGTCAACTCAACGGCTAAACGAGTAGTTATAATAAACTGCTGGAAGTTGAGGGGAAACATAATCAACGAATTAATCATCTGCTCTTTCTCTCTCAACTCTCTCTCTCTCTCGTTACTCTTCGTATTCTGCTATGAATTAAAGATTATGATGTTGATTCTTTAGATTTCTTATTAGCTGGCTTCTTAACTTGATTGCAATCATCGCACTAAAAACAAACATGTAATGAGAAAATCGAGGGACATCAACGAATGTTGGTGAAGCACCAACTTAATTATTGTTCCACATGAATAAGACGCAAACCTTATTCCTAAATGAAAAGTTCAAAGAACCTGTCATATCAATAAAAAGAGCTTCTGCCTAAGTTTGGTTCGAATCTCAATCTCAACAACTTTTAAGGTGACAAAAAATTCCAACACATTTTGAACTTTTCCTTGACATGCAATTCGTAACAACGTTGACTTGGAATCCGGAAGCTTACCTACCCGTGATTCACCTTTTCCGGTGCCTATCTTTGTCATGAGAGACTATGGTATATTACCTAATGTTTTAGTTTATTAAGCTAATCTCAATATCTGTTACTGTCGAGGGAGTCCAGTAAACTAATGCATGTGGCCACTTCCAAAGCTTCAGAACCAGATTGCTTTTATTCTACGTTTATGTGATAGAGACTAAGAGGAGATTGTTTGTTCCGTGTACTTTGTTAATCGATATCATTGTATTGTTAGTGAATTGGCACACTGAGTCAACACTAATTTAATTTAACAATTAGTTAAATAAAAAATTAAATAACTAAGTATTAACTTTGATAAAAATATTATGGTGCATAATTAATTTATATTATTAAGTATAAGCATAAAAGGTTCCTATTAATAAAATAATAACCACAACAACATTTAAGTAGAAATTCTACTAAGTTACGAATACGAAGGGATTTAAAAATACATAATCTTATTTTTAATTAACAGGGATGTTACTTCCAAAAGATTCTCATTAATACAAAGAAAAATGTTTTAATTTTATTTTTGCAACACTCCCTTTGTTTATGACTAAAAAAACGTTAAAAATGATTTAAAAAAGTGAATTTAATTACTTATTTCGATTTAAAAAATATTATTGTTTGTACAATATCTGTTAAAAAAAACAAAAATAAAAATAAGTTGGTGTTGTTAATTAAGTTGTAGATTTTCCTTCTTTAAAAGCTAAAAAAATAAAAAGTTCTAGTTAACTTGTGGATTGACTGAGGTGGTTGAACCTGAATCATCCATGATTATAAACTATTGGTGGATCGGGCCCAGTTCAGACGTGTGAGTTAGAAGCAAGAGTTTGCTGAAGTGGGCTTGGATAATGCTTCTTGGAGTTTGAATCGGTCGTTGCGCTTTTATATTTTTGTTTTTATTTTAGAAAAGTAAAAATAAAAAATGAAAACTAAAAGTTACAATATAAAAATAAAATAAAACCGAACCAGCATTATATTACCAAAAATTTGACTCAAGCAAATCACCAATTCTGATGTTTGGGACACTTTGATTGTTCAATTGCTAAAGTATATTATTGATTTTTCAATATTATAGTTTTAGTTAATTTTAATAAAATGTATTTTTATGAAATATTTTCTCGGTTTGTTCTTCATAAAGTCAAGAAAATTTTCTTTTAATTACCATCAAGAATATGAATCAATAATTCCTTAGATTTTGTGATACAAATTGGGAATGGAGTTCATTAGAAAAGAATGAAAACCCAACAAAAAGTATAAGAACAACCTCTTCTTAGTTCTTATCTCAACCCCTATTTATTCAACATTCATCGCTTAAACAACAGAGTCCTTTGTCGATTTCTTGGCTTCATGACTCTCTTTGTCTTGCATGGCCAAGAGTGGTGTGTTGTCCTTGTCCTTCAACTGCAAAAAGCCCAATTTCCAAGGCATGGTCAAGACACAGACACTGTCCAAAAGAGAATTTCATGAAGGAAGAGACTCATAAATTTACCTGAGACCCCATTGATATGTCCACAGATTGTTTCTTTTTGTGCTCTTGAGTACAGAAATACGAGTATAAGCCCATCCCAAAGATGGCAACCAATATTCCGATAATATTTCTCATCCTAAAAGGGTCATGCAATAGTGTGTAGCCAAAGGCAAGAACAAGGCATGTCTTGAGGTGGCCAAGCACTTGATACGTTACTGGTGATGTCTTTCCTATAACCATGAAGGTACTGAAGTTCACAGACACCGAAATAACGCAGGAAAGGATGATAAACGCCTGTATGCATAGTTTCCCATCTTTAACATGTTTTTTGTTCAATTAATTGTTAAGGAATAGATTCCTAATGCGAAGAAGAAGATGAGATAAGAAGTTTTATGTACCAAGACGATAGGAGAATATTTGTATGCAAAGACATTCTTGTTGGTGAGAAATTGATCCACCAGCGGACCTGACACGAACAGAACTGCGGCCTGAAAAGGGGCTGATTGATAGAGCAGCTGTGTAGAAGATACATTGAGCTTCTTTTGAATAGTGTTTGTCAGCTGAATTAAGCATCAAGTTAAGAACTTAAACTCATTCTCACACTTAACAGAAACCTAAGATCTTCCACATTTTTCTTCTGAAATTTGTTTCATGAAAAAATTTTCAACAGAAAGCACTGTACCTACAGCTGCGGGACTTTAGATTTTTTCTTTCTAAAAGTGTTCTTGGGATTACTAGATTAGACCATTTGCATCTGCAAATAAAATAAAGGGTCCTAACTCAAAAAAAGGATACAATCTGACCAACACAAGTTGTTATGATGGCGAGGATGGAAAGAACTGTTCCAACAAAATTGAGCTGGAGGTCGGTTATAGAGGCAATACCAACTCCAACAAGCAGGACAAAAAGAGAAAACTTGATATTCTGACTGCAGGAGTAATAAAATTAAGCTTCAATGAGAAGAATATACTACAAAATTTTCTTTTTAGATTTACTAAGAAATACCAACTTTCAGTTTTAAATAACCTGAATTGCTTTTTAAGGAAAAGAGTTTCCAGTAGCACAGTGAATGGTATGATTGCAAGCTTGGTCATCTGCAGTAAGACAGCAAAACCAAAGTGAATCAAGTCTATATTCTAAACATTACCCTGGACAACGAAAGGATTACGACAATGCAACTTTTGCTCCTGATGATTATCCAAAATATGAGGTTTTACCTGGTAGAAACCAATGGAATTGAATCCCAGGCTTAAATTGAGGAATCCAATAGAAACACCATTGAGGATGCCAAAAAGCATCACAGTCTTCATGTCAATGGACTTGGATTCGAAAAAATTGAAACGATTCGCCACATGAAGGGTGCAGAATGTGACCATCAGATGCCAGCTTGTGAGAGTCGTAGCTTTGCACCCAAAAGGAATGCAGAAGAAAAGGGGGAAAAAAAAGAGAGCCATTGACATCAACTTATGTCAAAAATATATGATAGTAAGTCGTCTTTCAGAGACTAATACCTTCTCCTAATAGTGTTCTAACCAAGAAATGACATAAACTAATTACCAAAAGGGAAGCCAAGATTGCTCATCAAAGCCTTGTTGCAAATGACAATGGAGACTGATGATGCCACTGAAAGAAATAGCGCACCGATAACACCCAACTGGAAGCCTGACATTTCTCCCATCTTGGATAGAACAAACCAATCAGAAAACAAAAGGGTCTGAGAATCACCATAGGCATTATTCAGGTTTAGCTTGACTTAAGTTACATACTTCCAGGAGTAGCCTCCATGGTCTTTTCACAAGAAAATCATGGTTGGCAAGTTGTCAGAAGAAATGTCCAAAAATTTGCAGATGTTGTTTGTGTTATGTTTTACTCACAGACAACTTCTGTAACTCCAAATACTTAAAAAGCATGATATCTCCAGCTCAATTAACATGGTACAAAGAGGTCAAATTAGGGTTCAAGTAATTGGCTAATTGCTTAACATACAAATATGGTCTAACTAGTTGAACATAAAACACAATTCTATACCTTCAGAAAAGAAAAAAGACTATAGGAGTTGTCCTGTAACCCCCTGAAAATAGAAACAGAACCAAGCTAAATTTACCTTGACAGAGCTAAGATAATGCACTAAAAAGCATATTATGTGACACGACGAACCAGGCTTTGAGAACAAAAAGAAGGGCTCTTTTATGAGCTTTAGACGTCCCTTAAGCCTTGATGCAATGACCAGAAGAATCCAAGAAGTTGTGGTCACAAAGAAGATGCTCAGAAATGAATGAGAGACAGAGAGAGGAGAGGAGGAAGCTTGTATGAGAATGAAACTTTAGGACCCTTATAATTTGATGCTATAAGAAGGTTGGTGCCGAACTCTGTTATATTTAAGAGATTGTTTAGCTTTTGTTCTCAATCACATGCTTCATTTCCAGAAGAGAAGTTTGGTTGAGCCTTAAGAATGAATACAGTCAACAAGATGGTAATAGTTCCATTTCAACAGACCAAAACCACCTTCTTCTTTTTCACTCCTCTGTCAAATTACATTTATACAATACTCCAACACACTACGTTATATATTCACTGATAAAAGAAAAATCTTCTAATAATATCGGTTATCAATGCAAGTGGAAAGATCTTACCTTCTACCCTTTTCTGCATAATTTACTGTCCATTAGATTAAAAGGCTCTGTAACTTCTAATTATATCTTCAATTATTGAACCACTATTAATTAGTGACATGAATCAAGACTTTAATAAAGCCTCACCAAGTTGTTGTCTTAATGACGTGATACTGAGTTTGTTTGTTTAACTGTTCTTAACCCTTCAGCTTTGGTTTTTCTCTTGTCTGCATGATGGGATGTAGGCATTTAATCCAATGAAGAAATATGCCTATTCGTTAATGAACAAAATTTTCTTTCAGAATTTCCCCTTTTGACCTTTTTTTTTTTTTCTTGGAATGAGGTGTCAAAAGGGTGTTCAGTCCTAGCAGTTTATTCCAAAGATTTTAACCTGATCTTCATAACAGTTGCAGAGATTCCATGTTTTTTTCTTCCTTAGCACACAAGCCAGGAAGGTGAGATGGGCATTTCTTATATGAGATTAGATATCTGCCAACGCAAGCAAAAAGCTTGCCGCTATCAAACTCAATTTAGTGTTTGGTGAGAGAACATTTTCACTCCAAACGAACGATGAAACAAAGACCATTTTTCAGGTCAACTTTGCAAATCACCATCACCATCACCAACCAGGAACATAATCACCAGGGATAATCCCTCTCTTCACATTAAGAATTCCCTTTATTCTGTCCAGATCTTTGCTCTAAATCTTTCCTTTAGCAAGCGGTATTATGTCATGTTCATACTGAATCACCATAAGGTGTTTTGTGCCGTAAAAGTCTTCATCGACAATTTTTTTATAACATTTAGTGTAGATCATTCTTACAAAATCTCAATCAAGGTTTCTGTTTAACAGGTTAGAATAGTCTAACAATACGGGAAAGAGGACCTCAAACTCACACTAGCATTGATCTCGAATCCACTTCGGCATTCTTGCTAAATGTTAGCATTATACCATGATTTTTTATTTTTAACTAAGTACTTTAGGTTCACTGTCATTTCCCTGTTGAGAACGTTATTAATCAATTAAGTGGATTTTTTCAACTTACAAGTCGTGTATCCAAAGGAAGAAAGTGGAGGCGGCAGCATAATTGGGAATTCAAACTCCAAATTTTTTTTTGGGGGTCTAACTAATTATAAGAATTTAGATTTGATAAATTCAATAAATCAAATTATGTTTGATTAGTAAAAGACATAATACTTTTATTTCATATAGTTTAAATAATTTTAAATCTTTAACATTTTGAAAAAACTTTTTAAAATTTTCAATTTTTTAAAATGACTCATCTTAAACTTTCCTTAAAAATAACAACCAAGCATATGTAATATGTTATATCTCCAATCCAATGTCGTTGATACGACAATTTAACTTAATTCTTAAACTTAACTAATTAAGTTTGATATAAATTAATAATTTATTGTAGTTAAATTATCTTAAATTATTAATTTAAATCAGTTCTAGTTGGCTTGATTCGAATTTAAGAGCTAAAATAGACCATCATGTCAACAACATTTCGTTTATCGATGTATAATGTTCATACTACGTTTGTTTCTTCGTTAGTTTTTAATGAAAATTTTAAAAGATATTTTTTGAAAAAAATAAAGGCTAAAATATATTTAACTTTCTGTGTTTTATCCCTTAGTACATTATGCCCCCTTTATTTTAAAAAGAAATTTATTACCCCTTTTGACCAGTACTCAAAGGAGTTTAGAATTCAAAAATACTTTTTAACCCCTGTATTATGATGATATCACCACTACTGTACATGTTGCATTTTTTTAGGACAAAAATAACCTTTTAGTCTTTTGTTGACTAAAATACATCAAACCCCTATATTTTTTTGCTTTATTTTATTATGCCATCTATTTAAAAAATAAAAATTATTTTAAGCGTAAATTACATTTTGATCTCAATAAATAAAAAAGAAAAAAACTAAAAATATCATTTTCTTCACAATTATACTTTATGATGTTATTTTATTGGAAAATAAAGAAATAAAACTTGTTTATGAAACAAAATATAAAAAGAAAGAAAATTTTATTAAAGATGCCTTTTTTTCATAATTGTATATTCTAACTGT
>JANIHZ010000008.1:6359266-6371616 GCA_027478365.1 Erythroxylum rufum
AATAATATATTTTTAGCTGATATTAATTCATATTATGAATAAAACAACAAAACAGAAAGCAAAACTAAAATAAAAAATCAAAACCCAAATAAATAAAGTTTTTTTTGTTTTTACTAAATTTCATATAAAACTAAAAATTAAAGTAGGAACATACAAGTCAACTTTTTATACTTTGAAATATATATTGCCGTGACAATTAAGTTTTTCTTCGCGACTTTTAAATTTTAATATTAAGAATTAAACGCAATATTTGGCTCTAAAACCTTTCTAAATAGTAATACTCCAATAATTTAATCAATCAACCATTCGACCTTTCTGAATTGGACGAAAAATCATGAAATTATAACTCGTAAACAAATTCCCATTGCCAACTCTTACGGGTACAAAAAATAGTTGGTATAGGATTTGATTTAGTTTCTTGGACGTTAGAAGAAGAGTTGTCCGGAGTCTAAAACACATATCAAGTGCGTTTCAGACCTTAAATATCAAGCGGTGAAAAAAAGATCAGAACCCTCATTGAGATCTCAACTTTACCGAAACTATAGAAATTGATAATTCTACATTCAACTGAAACTCATCAATAAACTAACTGAATCTGAAAATATAGCGTAACTAATTCAAATTAGTGTACTATTAATTTGTGACCAAACTCACTAATGGCTTTATTGATCACAGAGATCGCCCTACGCCACGGAGCTCCAATATGACTTCATAAAACAGACAATCCGTCCTTCTGTGAAACTGAACACCGGGCTAACAAAATTATCTTTCCTTACATGTAACTGGAAACATGTTTTTCCAGTTTCATTATATTTCTCTAAGCCGAGAGGGTAAGTTAGTGACATACATGGAAAATAATCACTAGAGAAGGATTTGGATTTTACGCACTCTCAAGGACCATTAAAATGCAGGAAATGAGGCAAATGATTGAGGGATGCAGAATTAGTCTTTCCTATTACGCGATAGGTAGTTGTTATCAGCCTTGGAAAGTCGATTCTGGAATATCGACCACTCATTTCTGCATCTTGCTCTAACCTGTGCGTTGAAAGAGGTTAAAATAACTAAGGATAGGAAAAGATAACGAGAGTAAAGTTATTTTAGGGGTTTAAGTAAAGTTATTTTAGGGGTTTGCTGGTATTATAACAAAAGATAAGGAGGGAAAAAGATACATGTAACTGAAAGGCGAAATCACAATAAGCAGGAATTAGGCCAAAGGTTTAGATGTGGACATAGTACATACCCCTTGCCGAGGAGCTGTGCCATTCTCTGACTCGCCCTGAATATTGAAAGCAACAAAAGCAGTGAGTTTATGACCATTAAAAGAAAGAGGAGAACAGGATGATAGTAAAGGATGCAAAGGCAAAGGATATTATGGAGAACGGTCAATACTTATTAGACCTAACGTGTATTAAGGACAAATTGCCAATCATCTTTCTCCTTTCACAAGGCCTAATTACATACATTATAGTTTTCATCTTTTAAAATACAGTTCGTCCTCTACTCCAAAATTACCAATTGATTTCCTTAAGAACAAAACTTGTTTAAATTTTCGAATACCTAAACATACTAATCAGCTATCCTGTAGTAGTATATAATGTTACGAGGCTAGCAAGACTGATCACTGTCTTTTGAAATTAATCACAATCTTGATTAAGTTCGCAAGTAACTGAGCAACTTTCTAACCACTCCACTGCAAATTAACATCCAAATTATTTCATTTTGTTCAATAGTAAGTACCACTCAAAAGTCACTCCAAGAGAGCTGTCTTCAACAAATTACATCCCAATCGATCCTAATTGGTAGCATTAGTCCAGACCGATAACTTCCTCAAATCTCAACTAAACTGCCCCACAGGAAGACCATGATTTTTTATACAATCAATCAGATAAAAAGGTCCTTTGCATTGGTTTAATTTATCTTCATTAATCAAGTCAACAGACTTGTACTACAGAGAAATTGTGACATAGAGATTGAACTTCCTCGATGCTTTGTCTAAAAACTTGTTAAACATTCATAAGCTATTTGTTATATCAAAACATATTACAGAGACATGATCTCTGCTTAACAAGCATATGCCATTAGGATGAACGGTATAAGAATGATGGACTAACCTGACTCCTAAGGGAAGAAACCACTTGATGAACAATCCACTGAGAATCAACCACTCCAATCTTTTCATGTGCAGGCTGTAGTGGAAAATAAAAACCATCAAAATTCAACAGAAAAGAAAGTTGGTTGAAAGATATATAGAGCTTTAATACTATTGGGAAGCGGAAGCTAGGCTCTTTATGGAAGAAATAACTTGCTATAAAGCTGCAAACATAGTTAAAGCTGAAAAATAGAATATCACTTTCATATCAGAGTTCCTACAACTATGCGGTGTCAGGGAAACGCCCCAAGATTTGATACAGACAATGATGTGGAGAATGGAAAAAATTGTGATGCTTACAGAGAAAACAGAACGTAACAA
This sequence comes from Erythroxylum rufum, assembly GCA_027478365.1. Classification (NCBI taxonomy): domain Eukaryota; kingdom Viridiplantae; phylum Streptophyta; class Magnoliopsida; order Malpighiales; family Erythroxylaceae; genus Erythroxylum; species Erythroxylum rufum. The sequence continues at coordinate 6,361,737 of JANIHZ010000008.1, forward strand.
AAGATGTAACAACTAACCTCCACACATCTTCTGAGAGCAAAATCCAATCCCCATCCATGCACCAAATCATTCTGCAAGAACATTGTTTATCATTATTCTAATAAGCAGAAATGAAAAAGTAAAAACAATCAACTTATCCTCTATATGATCTTTGCTATGCTATTACCGAGTCTATAATAGGAATTAAAATTCAAGTGAAAAGTATTAGCCTTCTCAAAATTACCACCATGCATGCCAAGCTCCAGATGCGTGAAAGTTAGTAAACACTTTTGTATAATTCCTACACAGAAACATAATAGAAGAACCTGAATCATATGCCAAACACAACGCCAAGCTTCCCGAGAAAAAACAGGGGCCATGATTTCAACAAAGCTGAAATAGCGAAAATAAAAATTGTTTATACATGGTCAGTCATGCACATTCACAAAGAGAAAAAAACGTATGTGGACATGATTTCCTTAAGTATGAAACAGCACAAGAAACAACATATATATGCTAAACACATGCGTACATATACACAAAGAGGGAAATTTTAAGATAGAGAGAACATACGCGGCGCACGGAGGCAAATTGGGATCGCTGCACCAACCTGGTTTCTCCTCTGTATCCCTATAAACAGCCCACAGGCATAACAATTATTTTCAACCTACATCTACTTTTTCAAGTTAACAAAGTCCAAGCAATCTATCAACAATCACAGAGAGAGAGAGAGAGATGGGAAACATACTTATGAACTTCACTGTTTCCTCTTCTCTTGGTCATTTGCCACACAAGTCCATTATTGGGCTCAAGACCAGGCTGAGAGATGTGAAGACCATGTTTCTTAACCAATGCTATATACCTGACAGATTAAAACATGAGACACCCCCCAATTTTGCAACTAAAAATGATAAGCAAGAGATTACTTCTCTGCATGAAAATGTTCTACTCCAAGATCTTCATCCCAGATAAAGATATAATCATAAGCTGCAACAACATCAGGATGCAGAAATCTCTTTGCGTACCACCTGGAAAACATCCATGGTCATGAATGAGAGAGCTGGTCCCAAAGTATCACCTACCCGCAGTAGAATATGTCTCAGCCATGGTAAGATTGCAGTTGATTTATGTTTGCATGATACCCAACATAACATGACAAAGGAAGATGCGAATCTAGATTTTGAAGGTCTATGCATAATATGTAACGGGCGCACTTGAATACTAAGTGGAAAAGCTATTAAGTGTTACCATTTTGTTTGCCTTTTTACGCTGATATGGATTGCACGCTTTGACCAATCAAATTGATCCCATTCAGTTGTCCGACCATCATAGTGGAAAAGCAAGATTGTGAAATCGTCAGAAAACTACGAAAAAATATAAGAAAATAGCTCAGTATCAATGGAAATAATAAAACACGAGAAGGTAAAATGACACATTTGCAAAACCTTCTTAATTGCTGCGTTGATATTATTCCTCTGATCATATCCCACTGTAAATGTCACCAAGTACCTAGGCTTCTTCTTGAGATCCTGCAAAATTTCATATAGAAATTGTAATTTATATGTATTTGATCCCTACAGCTGGTTTCTCAGGTGTGAATGACGGCCAACATTTGTTAGTTTAGTGCAGATAGCTAGAATTATCATACATATCTTTAGAACAAGAGCTACAGTTTCTGGTATAACCTGTATCCAGTCAGCAATCATTTACTTAACTCTTGATTATGCTATAGTCATTTTACACTATCATTGGAAACAACAAATAATAGTAACTAGTAAGTGACACTCCCCATTTGGGAATCACTGGAGAAGTCAATAACAAACTAATATCAGCAAAGTAACTGTTTGATTTTCGGTATCATACCTCACTGGGTTCACCCCATAATCTGCGCAAGTAAAAGTCAGTTTCTGAGACAATTATTCCTGGAGGTAATAACTCTGCACCACGAGGATTTGTTGGAACATAAATCTGGGACCAATTAAGCAAGTGACAAAGCATAGACCAAAATGAATATCAAAACAACAACATAAAAAAAACCTCACATAGCTAGATAATCAGCAACATACATACCCTAGAAGCATTGCTTAATCCAGAAGTCTCACTTAATTTATTTGTATTAGTAAGAGGTACGTCAAAAGTTGAAATCAGGCCTGGACGTAAGTGAATCTGAAACGGTGAATGAACAGATCACTAGAATGACAGGTCTCTTCCAACCTATAGGTACATAGTACACTAGTGAAGATCGACAAACCTTAGCAAGAGAAAGTGATGGAAATGAAACACCAACAAAAAATCCAAATACAGCTCCTAGAATCATGGTCACTATGAGCTTGGCACCACTATTTGATCTTTTACAAGCTCCACTACAAGGTTAAATAGGGGGTAACAAAGTTAGCCCAACAAACTAATCACATTCCTCCACAAACAACCTAAAACTGATGCTGATAGGAAACACTAAAGCAGATACACATGTAAGAATCGAAACCTTCGGTGTGAAGTCCCCATTAACTCAGAAAATATCAGAATCCTCAAACGAGCATTCACATCCTCAATGGGCAACAAGATTGGCCAATTTTTCAGTTATACGAAAAGATCTCCTCCCAAGCACTAATCCCTGAAACAGATTGATTTTTATTCTGAAGAATCAAAAATAAAAACTAAAAAACTTGATCTCATTAAATAAACCAATGTAAATGACTCGCGAAACTTATGATACTACTGTCAAATTACGTCCCTAAAATGTGAATTAAATAATAATAGATTCAGTTAAAAATAGCCTTACTATTATATTCTGGACGAACAGAAAAGAAAGAAATCAGACAAAGGTACGTGAAACCGAAAATTGATAGTGAAAAGGATACGCATTGCGAATTCCTACAAGAAAAACCGCCAAAAGAAATCCTTAACCTACCAATTATTATTAGCAGATAGTAGAAAGAATGAGAGCGAAGAACCGAAACTGAAAAGGTCCATACTCCATCCCAAAACAACAACAATAAAAGAAGAAAGAACCGAAAGTTAAAATATACTTTTAACAGATACAGTTAAAGTCACCGAACTTACCGTTAAATCGATCAGATGCAAGTAAAAGGTTGAGAAAGAGATTTACAGAGAACATGAATTTCGAGGTGCTTTCTGCAGAGAAAGAAAGAGAAACAGAAAACAGTGAAAGCCAAAACGGAAAGAATGTTTAACTTCGTTGAATGACGATATTGCCCCCACCCCACAATGAAGCCTCTCACATATACTGAACACATAGTCAAGATCTTTTGTCCAGTTTTATGGTATCACATATACTGAACACATAGTTCAGATCTTTTGTTCAGTTTTATGGTATTTTATTCTGTCCCATAAATTTCAGTTATTTATTTATATGAACTTCATATGGTTCCGTATAAATAAACGTGAGATCCGTATAAATAAATAACTAAAATTTATTAAATAGAATAAAATACCGTAAAATTAGACAGGAAATCTCGTCTCCTGTACGAACAATAATAACAATCACAGGTTTTACTATTAAAAAGACACGTAGATCATGTTAGGACTTACAAGCTTTAGAGCTGTAACAACCGATTCCTTTATAGAGCTGTCAAAAAAGAAAGGATAAAAAAAGAAAGGAAACAGAACTAAAATAGTCTCACCAAGATTTGTTGACATGTCACATTCATTTTCTTCTTTTTTCCAAGAGAGGAAACTGTTAGAAACTGACAAAATAAGGGAAAGATTGGTGGAGACTTCAACTAATCAAGGAACTGTTTTGTTTGATTTCTCATTGTTGGATACAATTAAGAAAGCCCAGTTCTCTTGGGCTCTTGATTTATTGAATTTGAATTGATCATTGTAGGAGGAAACCAGTTGTCCATTTTTGACCTTACTGTTTCCTCTTCTTAATTGCTCCGGTGAGAGGATAAGGAAAATGTTACAATTTTTAAGCAGATGTTGTTTTTCTCAAAGAACCAAAGAATAATCAATCGCGGTCATTTGCAGTTATTAGAATTTTGCACAGCGTGCTGGGAGACCTGTTTCGTGATCAACCGTCACAATTTCCGTGGAGTTGTTGCATCGAAGAACGTCCTGCCCCAACTTAGCACCAGCTGCCTTGAGACCCTTGAGGGAAACTGGTTGGTTAAACAAGTTCAGAGACGGCAGTTTTGATGCTGGAGGCAACTTGCCATTAGGCAACCAGTTTCTGAAGTCATCTTTCAGCAGTGGGACCTCGAAATCTGCCTTGGCATGTCTGACAACGTTGTCCTTTGCACTGATGTGAGCTCCGGGTTCCATATGGTTAGTAGAAAAGCTTGCCTGGTTTGGAAAGTTCGGGTAGAGGCTAACGTAGCCTCTGAGGTACATCATGTCAATAAGGAACTTTTTCCACGAAGCTTGCCATCCATTCGTCCTGGATTTTGGAATCTGAACTGGGTTTTCCTTGGCGTTTTCAGTGAACCTCATGTTCATGTAAACATAGAACTCTCTCCAATGCTTAGGGAAGAACACTGCACCCCAACTGCAGGGTAATTGGTGAAGATAAGGTGTGTTGGGATGGATTCTCCTGAAGAACTCAGTTGCGTTCCACTTAGGCCTTTCTTTTACAACTTCTACGAGTTTTGGAGTGTACAGCGAGATCGAGGAAAGCTCAGGCATCGACACCTGAGGATCGTAGTGGTATGCTAAGAGAGCATACTTGATCCATAAATAATAGTAGGGAGAGACTTCGATGTCGTCTTCAAGCAGAAGGCCATAATCATCATCAGAAGCTGGATACCAGCTTTCACTTACTGCTCGAATTAGTCCTCCCTGGATGATTCTTCTTCTAAGCGTTTTCGGACCATGAGGCCATTCGAATGAGTTCACTAGTTTTATAGTTGCCTCATCCACTTTACTGTCCATGTTGAAGCTAATAGGGATTTCATCTCCAACATAATAAGCGTTGCTGAGGGACTTCAGAAGTCTTGCTAAAGAAGAAGCTCTGTTTTGGGTGATTATGTTGACAGAAATCCGCATTTTATTCCAATCTGCACAACCAAGCAAAATAGGAGTTTTCTCATTAGATATGCAAATGACATAAAAAAGAAGAACAGAAAAGCTATAATTCTTACTTGGCAAAGCTGTTGGTCTTAGATCAGCCATCCATAGAACTTTCGATATGGAGGGCCTTGGTAGAAGAACCATTTTTATAGTAGCATTGACACTAGTCTCCGTGGCCATTTTCAATGCTTTCTTCACGTTAGGATCAATATCAGCCACAGTGATTACCAAACTGGGATTATGAATCTTCATTAAACCTTTCATGCTAGAGTAAACTGATTGCACCACAGGAACTTCCGAGTTTGACGTCGATCCTGAAAGAGCCCCAACTCCCAAATCAAATATCTTAAACCTTCGCTCCTTGCACACCAACTTAGGCCAACCAAGCGCGGTTGCAGCATCTTCACAAGGGCAGAAGTTGCCTCCAGAGACAACAATGTAGGCTTTTTTCCCAACTGTAGACCTGAATTTCTCAAGCAGTGGACCAAGAGCTTTGACTTCATCCACCGAGTGAGCATAAAATAGTGCATCGATCTTTTGAGGGTACATTGCAGCCCACTGCGTCACGTAACCTGTTGAAAGTGCCTTCCACCATTGGTCATCTCGTACTTGGACAATGTCCTTGAAAATTACCGTAGTTTCTGACACATATGCAAGCCTGTGTTCGCTGTCACCCCATGTTTCCTTATTCTTGGGGTCCACCGGAAGAACAAATGAACCGGCATTTCTGTACTTCTGAAGCTGATAGCTGCATGCGTTTGCGACATATTCCAAAGTTAATCAGAAGCTCAGTTAGAAAGTGCAGTAAGTAGCTAGAAAGAATGAAAATCAGTTTCCATTTTTTGATTTAGACCCATATTTTGTTTGGTCAAGAAAAAATTAAGAATCATAATCAAGTTAATCAATGTACAATTATTCTATTCAAGAATTTCAATCAGTTGAACCTATCTGAATCTATTTGTGGTCAAGTTATTTTTCTCTCATTGGGACTCAAGCTAATAATGAGCAGATAGTGCTACAGGGAATCTCGAAAAGGCAGGTTATTAACTATATAACATATCACTGTAGTGGAGGAAACAGGATATGGAGTACCCAGCTCAAAACGCCACTACCAAAGTTGACCAAATTTGTATACACAGAATGGCTAGTCTTTGAAGAATCTTCGGATATAAACTGTTAAAAAACCATTACAGGTTACTTTCTAAAGTTTTTAATAGTACTAGTACTTCAAAATTCAAATGCATGCCAAGTCGATTTTCAACTCTCTTTGTCAAACCATTAACCTAATATTTGTAGGTAAGCCTATAATTCAGTATTGGATATGTTAAACTCAACCCGAAAAGATAAAGAGGGTATACTCAACAGCGCCGGATTTCGGTTTCCCTTATTAAATAATACTAAGTTGTTTACATTTATTAATGAACAGGTTAACAACCCAATTTAAATTCACTATTTGTCATGGTCACGCTTATCAGAAACAGCTCTTTTTTTAGTTATTTTTGCAATGTTTGGTAGATTTAAAAATGCTCAAGTCTACTAGTTTTGTTCATATTATTCTAACAATGTATGTCATTTAGGGAGAAATCATGACTTCGATTGATAATATGATCATTTTTTATTATTAAAGAATGTCTAGGAACTCGAGAAACAACAAATGTAGGTAACTTCTTCAGATTAACTCGAAACAGCTAAAACCATCGATTCTAAAACATTGGTTTCAGGCAAGGGATACTATTGAATGAAAGTAAGAGATATGAAGAAAAAATGCAAGAACTTTGACCTTGGATACTTACCTAAGATGAAGGTCTTCGCCAGTCATAAATGTCATAGGTGACTCGGTGAAAAGGGTCTTGACAAGCTCTGCAGAGAGAAACCATGAACTGGAAAGAAAATCCACCTGCACAATCCTATCGACCGCAATATCATAAGCAGGGTCAGGCAAGTAGAGTCCTGCCTCTTTCGATCTAAACTTTCGATAACTTGGGAACGTAAAGTCCTTTTGTCTGAAAGGCAAAATCCTTCCTATGCTGCCCAAAACTGAGTTCTTGTACTTCTCAGTTCCTGCTACGTGGGATAAAATCTGTAGCATTTTTCTGCCAGGAATCATGTCATCGTCGACAATATATACAAGGTCTGCCTCTGTCTGTAAAGCCATTTGGAACCTTCCATAGTACTTGAAGTCGTAGCTTGAACTAATGAAGCTGATTCTTGAGTCGTTATAGCTTTCTACAATTCTCTTTAATGATATCTCATTCGGACTCCCAAATGAAAGTACCCAAACATGGTGGAAAGGAAGAGTCTGTCGAAGCAGAGAATCAATCTGTGCACACAAAGTCTTTCTCTTGAAATGATTTAAGATTACTGTAACTTTTGGCTTATTCGGACTACGCATATCCCACTTAGATTTCATTGTCATTAACTCTGCCAGAGTTTCTATTCCAGCGGACTTTCTCTGAAAGTCCACTACCTGGTCGTATAGCTCTCTCTTTAACTTGATCATCTGAGCATCATTAGACTTTTTCTGCTCGAAATCAATCTTTTCGTGCTCGCAAACTTCTGAAGGGGACCAGGGGGTCGTTGGTCGTATTTCTGTAACAAGAGAAGCAGCTTCCTGATATCGACCAAGAACATGTGGAGGGATCACAAATTGTTTCCAGTGCTGTGCGATTCTTGTAGCCCACGCGAAGTCAGGTTTGGTTCTTAAGTCTATTGTAGGGCTCATGTAGTAGAGTAGGAAAGTTGCATAGACTGCAAAAGCAAATTGCAGACAGGTAAGAGCAGTAACTAGCCTAGCTGAGGGGCTCTTTGGAGGCTTCAGTTTGGCCTTTGCTCCAACATAGTCCTTAAGCATCCCTTCCAAGTAATCCCCACTTTTCATGGTGTGATTCCTGATTAATCCCATTTAATGAATTCAGTAAACAAGAATGTTAAACCTGCCAAAAGAAAAACACAAAATATTAGAAAACAGAGCTTTGAACAACAAAGGTGCAACAATATTCAAACTTCACTGTAACCAAACTCATACCTCAATCAATGAATGAAGAGCTATGTTAGAAAAGAAGAGAAATATTCTCTTTTGAGTGACACCAATGAATCACTTCTTATTAGTTTTTCTGTCCGTCTCTTTGAACTCCAAACTCAACCACCAACCAAGCATCAGAAAATCCAAAATATCAATATTTTGTCTCAGGAAAGCATCAAGGAACTTCAGTCCAGAAAGAGAGAAAAAGGAGAAACAAATTAGATGTTATTGAAGGAGGTGGAGAGAGTGATGTTGAAGAGCAATGGTTCCCGTGCCTTTGTATATATATAAAGCCAAAAGGGTGTGCAAGAGAAGCACCCCATGAGAAAATGCATCAAAGGTCACATGGGCTAAACGTTTATAGTAGTAAAGTAATAGTTTCATAATAGTCAAGATTTGTTATAATACAAACGCGTTACCTTCACTGCTTCTTATACATCTAAGCTCATAACAATTTTAAAGCCGGTTTTGATGCCGTAGAAAAGGGCTTCCTCTGCGTTTTTCGCACTGCCTGCCCTTACGTTCTCTCTATTTTTTTGTTGTTTACTCCTCTTGTTACCTTCACATTCACTACAGACTGACCCATGAATTTTTTTTTTTCTTATCTTCAAGGTCATTAGGAAGCCAGATTCCAAGAGATTTGTCTACGGGAAATAACATGTTGAACCTAATTAAGTTTCAAGCCCAATTACCTAGATCAAGCCTACATGCTCACAGAAGTTCAATACAAGAAAGAGCAGACGAAGAACATTAAAAACAAAAACCTTCACAAGTGACTATGATATGTACCTTTTCTTGGCTACAAAGACAATGAATCAAATCTACTACGCACAGATTTTTCTCGCTCAAGCAAAGGCTAACACATCAAATTCACACCCAAAACAATTGATTGCTTAAGCGTGAGCTGAAGAGAAAGGAAAGCATTACTTAGTCTTCAAAGGATACGGTATACGATGAAGATTATAAGAACAGATAATCAGGTAGTCGGTACATGGGCAAGGTTGACTTTGCATTTAGGTAAAATGAACATGGCAGCAACTAAACCTTAACACTACTTAATGGTCACTTGCCAAACTCTAGCAGCTTGAATGCATGAAACAAATCGTAGATTGAGAATTTGCTTGTAAAAGGAAGAATACTAGAGGGTTTTGGTTGGTTACTTTTCTCAAGAAAGACCAATGGAACGTGATGGAAAAATATATATTATAATTCTTGATTTCACTTTAGTCCTTTCTTTAAAGTTGAGAATTTTTGTTTTCAGTTCCAGCCCTTTGGCGAGAATGTGTGCACGGTTTTTGCAGAATGATCATGCGATGACGTGACGTTAGAGTTGCAGAACCTAACAAAAGAGTCTGAAAGTATAAACTTAACCACCTTTTTGCAACAGTAACTAAAGACACTTTGATATGGTGAACTCGAAAGAACTCAATTAGATGATGCAATATGCAATTACAGCAATTCACTCTGTATGCATTGCAAATAATGTTGGCCGTATATTGACAGGTTCTTACCTTATCTTTTGGAAGCCCATCACCTTTTTTTTTAATCTCTTTGCTATTCAATTGTCTAGAGGAAATATGATTTTGTGAATATTTTCAAAGATATAAATTATTGAATACTATTTATAGGGTTGAAGGACTTAATTAGATGACTATTACTTAATAATTTGTATAAAATAATATTTGTATTATTTATGACGATGGCGTCAGAGGATTGGTTAAAGGTTATGAGTTAGATAATTTTCTGAACATAGTTCAGTATTTTGCGAAATTCGGTATCTATGGAGATCCGATTGAATTGATTCTTGAGACAAAATAAAATAGAGACATGGGGCTACAAATCATGTGAAGT
>JANIHZ010000008.1:6462690-6476212 GCA_027478365.1 Erythroxylum rufum
CATGTAGGCAAGGTTGTTAGGAGGGAACGAGGCAGTTACAGGTGAGAGAATGTAGAGGAGAATATTAGCAGGGTATTAAGAGGGGGAATGATTATCTATCGTTATTGTTGGGAATTTGGCCTGGATTTCCAAGAGGGGGAGCAAGTCTCCAGTGATTTTCTGTTTTCCTATACTGATATACTATCAATACACCAACCTCTATAGAGGATTCCTAACTCCCACAATTCTATTCGGGTACTTTATAGAGAAATGTGGTCAGCTTTCATAACAATAATGCTCAATTGATGACATTTTTGTAGTCTCAATGAATAAAATCTTAACTATTCCTGTCATTTCATAATCAATAATTAAATACCTAACCTTTCACTTTTTTGCCCATCAAACTCATTAAAGAACAGTCAGCAAGTCCTGAGAGTAAAAATTTCTGATTATTTAACAATGACACAAACAAGAATTTCAGAAGTCAAATAACCAGAATTGAAAATGTATTTTATAACAAAAATGATCACCTAACATGGAACTGGGACTAATTTTTTGCTGCATGACATTGTAAGATTCCAATAGGCCTTAAATCACTCAAATTTTATAGCATAAGAAACTTAATTTGCTTAAATTTGAACATGACAGGTTAAACAGCCAAAATAAAGAAGACATTAGGGCTTGCAAGACACTTTAGACATTGAATTTTACGATTTCCACATGGCTGACATCATCACATATATCAAATACCTTGCTGCGTGGCTGGTGAGTTTGAGACTCTAACATCCCTGCATTTGGAACTAAAAGCCTCAGCCAAGATCTTATTCATGAAAACTTTTTTGTAATTGCTCTCCAGCTGTTTCTTCTTAGAGAGAAATTCACTCTCAAGCTCCTGAATTTTGGTCTCGTACTTTTTATGAATCTGAGCAACCACCTCAGCTATCTCCTTCTCACACTCATCATTTAACTGCTGCTTCTGCAAAATGGAAAGGAAGTTTTCATTAAAAAAAAAACACCTAGGGCTTCATTTAGCATCAAAGACGAGACAGTTAAATAAAAGGATACTAACTCTGCCTTCATGGATAATAATAATCTGGTCAGTTTCTTTCCTTATTCTCTCCAGCTCATTTTGAAGTGGATCATGTTGTAGCGGCGAAGGAATTCCGACATCAGTTGCAGCTTGTACATAATGACTACTAGTAGTAGAAGAAGCAGGAATAGGCCTCGTATCTGCAACATGTATCCCCGAAGTGCTAACGGGTGTTTCTACAGGTGGATGCTCAGCAAAATGTGCTGTGGGCTGCAAAATGGTTTGATTCAACAGATCCGTTTGGTTCTCAACCATTTGCCTAGGAAATTCGGCAATAGCTGCAATACTGCTTTCAATATGGTCTTCACGGTTTTGCTGGCATTCACTGAGAGTCACTTGACTGTTTTCGGCAAAGGTAGGTTGAGGCAAGAACGGGGAAGGATCATCACAACTGTAGATGGAAATAGCACCATCGTCTTTATCTGAAAGGGTTGGGCATACCCTATTCGTCTCTAAAATATCATTAGCACATGTCACGAATTCACTGTCAGAAATTTCAGTTATTCGAACTGAAGCCTCCGCATCCTGCTCATGCACAGCAGCTTTATCCAATGACTGCAAGTCCTCATTAAACACATTCTGATCTGTTTGACCATTTTCAACTTGCCGTTTAGAAGCTATACCACCCTCCTCTGCTTTACCAGGAGCACTTTCGGGCACTTCCACTCTGACTTTACCGGCTACCTGGTTGGTTCCCTCAATTATACTTGAGGTGCGAGAGTCTTGATACTTCTCATCACAAATAATCCGGCTACCACATGTACCAATATCATGAATGTCAGATTCTTTGCTGGAATTAGTTTCAGGCCCTCCTGATGAAGCATCCCCATTTTGCTGGTTTGCTCCAGCAATATTATCTGAGGATAGACACTCCTGAGTACCGCCACAAGCAACTGTACCCCAATGAATGCTTTCATGACCAGGGGCCAAAGTAGAAACTCTTTCTTTCTTTCCAGAGATGTTCAAGTCCCTACCAGTTTCAGGTGAAGCAGCATCAGGCACTCCCAACAAAATTCCATCATGCATGCACGAAACAGTAAAATCACAAGTTTTTCCTCCCAAAGGAGGATTTACAGGGGCAACATCCTCTAAGCCACCCAGGGTATTGGCACTATCAGGGCCTTCAGTTGGGAACTCCTTACAAGGTGATATCAATGTGGTACCAAGAATATTTTGTTCTTCAGAGCAAGGTCTATGATCAGTATTCTCCAGACTGTCACTAGAACCACCAGCCTCAGGAACTCCTAAGCTAACTTCCATATCTTTGGTACAAACTTTAGACGAAAGTGCAGTATCAGAGACAACATTCTGAAAAGTTTTCCTCAAATGCACGCTGTCAGCCATCCCCCGTTGGGCTTCACCACCAAGCATGTTTAACTTGGAATGAGATATCTGCTCAGACGAAGACTGTAAGCCAGGGAGAACATCCTCTTCATCCCCATTGGAACTTACGGCCTCAGGTACTTCCACTGGGGCCTTGCACCGTGGTGTGGATAGGGAATTCTCTAGATTTCGTAATTCATAGCCTGAACTTAAAGGAAGAGATTCTGCCTTAGTATATCCCGCTTCAAGTGAAGACATCTTATTTAATAATTCAACTTGAGCCCATGACTTCACTCCTTCCACCCAATCATTCTTTCCCTCCTTTAATCCGTTTATTGCAGCAATATGCTTCACCTTTAAAGTTTTTAAGCTTGTTTCCCTACAATGCTCAAGTTCTTCAAACTTCTTGGCATAGTGAATATCAAGTAACTTAAGTTTGTCTGATCCCAATGGATTATTAGCAAGTAGACGAATAACAGCTGCCTCTGCTTTATGTTCATTATCCAGTTGCGCCTTCTCTTCCTCGTATTTTTTCAAAACTTGTTCCTTTTCTTTCTCCTGTTTTGCAATGAGCTTTGCCATCTGCTTGTCGCACTTCTTTTCAATATCCTTGATACTTTTTGAGATATCATAGCGTGCCAATACGATGTGGGGAAGAACTTGATCACCGGAGACCTGTGGATCTGATGGCCTTGACTGCGAAGGCCTTGAAGATAAATGATCTGGAATAGGATCTTTCAATAATATCTGAGAAGCATTTGGAGAACAGGCTGTCCTCAGCTTTCCAGTATGATGCAAAAACAGTTTCTTCAAACACCGCAACATTGAGTAAACAAAATCTGCCTCTTCTTTGCGGCAGCCAAAATTCATGTACTTTTTTGCAAGTACAAGAGATTCCTTGTGGTCTAGTTTGTACTTCAGCAAAGAACTTGCCGTCCAGCACTGAAATTTTTCCAGCATAGAAGTAACAAGTGAATTGGTAGTTCAAGTGTTGAATGATATTAAGAAAAATGATTTACTCAAACTACGTACTTTACCAACACTATACACGACAGATCTCGACAATGAGATATCAAACTCTAACAATAAATAAAATTCTTTTATCAAAATTTAAATCATATACATAGCAAATGAAAGCAGTAAATACACTGGATCTTTATCTCTAGTTTGACTTTATTTGGAAAAAAATGTTTCACTTTAAAACCTCAAATATCAAGGGCTTTCACAATAGGGTCATATCAAATCATTTAGAGATATAATCTATTTAAATGTTTCTTCAAGGGTTCAATCAAGGCCCTATTCCAGGGAAATCAATTGAAAATAGAAAACAATAGAAAACTTGGAATCCATGGCCAAGACTATTAGACATGAATTTCCAAGTTTAAATTTATGAAGGAAAAGTAATCCTCCTATATCTTTTGGGTGCACATGGACCCAAATTTGGGCCAAGTATAGATGTGATGTGCTTCCACCATAAACACATCAAGGTTTGAACCTTAGTGTATAAGGAATTAATCCTCCTTTTTGAGAAAAAAAAAGAAAATGAAATAAGGTGCACGGATCGCCAAACAACAAAGGAAAAAACTTCAAATATAGGGTCATTTTAGTTGTATTAATTTCAGAACATGGAATTTTTGTCAGAGGCCAAAGTTAGTCCGTTCAGACTTATGTGTGTATATTATATACACATTACATATGGTGGATAATTTTAAATTTTAAGCAACTGATTACTCTTCAAAAGTCTCTAATCAAGAAAGTTCGTATATATTCAATAAAAACATACATTAAAAAAAGAAGAAATCTGTTTAAGCACATGAAGGCCCACCCATGAGTGTTTTCTTAAAATAAAATGATACATACTTTGATACTTTAACAAATTAATGGTAAATTTGTTGCATGTGAGAAAAAGAGTTTTAAAGTATCTTCTCTTTCAAAATGGGGCTTGGTACACTATAGAGGTATCAACATTATATTCTACAATCTTCTCTTTTGTTTCATTGTTTCGCGCAAATACTAATTATGTTCTTTTATTCCATCAAATCCTCAATTACAATGCATTATAAATATGTGGTAGATCAAAATGCTTGAAGAGATTATGGCGCATAGAGTAAAAGAATATAATTTTTCTTTACAGTTATGCTTATCACAAACATTCAGATAATCAATTACTTCTTACATAACTATGTACACCTAAACATCCCTTATAGTTCACTCAGGTTGTGAGACTAACAATGATATTGGGAAAAAAAAAACATAGATAACGAGAAATAACAGTGTAAGCTGCAGTAGATATAAGAAATTATAAGTCCTTACAAGGGATATTTGAAAGGCCTCCAATACAGTTGCAGGTTCATTATTGACACGATGATTATTCATTACATACTCGAGAAAACTTTCAACCATAGTCTTGACACCATCCTGCAATGATAGCAAAACACAAATGACAAGCCTTGTAGCAAAACTAAATTTTTGACGAAAGGGGAATAAAGGAGCACTATGAACATATGAATACTGGGAAGGAACTAAGAGGCATACTGGAAGTCGTAAAATTCCACAAAGTTTTGCTATTTCAGGCTTCAATTGAAGATGTAGACTTTTCTGTGCATTGTGCACATTAGTTCTATCATTAAACTTGTTCATATTGGCTTTAGGCATTTCTGGTGATTTGTTAGACAAAAAAAGAGAGTTGTTTGTATAATTGGAATGAATTGCAGTTGGTTCACTGTTTGATTCAGGCAGCGCATCAGACAAACTTTGAGCTGGAACTCCAATTGTTCCTGCACATACAAGGAGACGCTTTATGAAAGGTTATTCAGAAATGTTGAGTAAAAGCCAGAATATTGTACACCACTGACAATTCAATAAATCTTTAATCTAAAGCAGACCCAAGAAATAACACTAAGGAAAGGAGTCACATCAACATCACCTTCCCTGTCCTTAGCTGCTATATCTCCATCATTTACAGCTGATTTTGCACGAGGTGCATGATCGCTTGTTGTAGGTAACTTCTTGCACTTTTTTGGATTTTTGTTACCTTCAATATCTATTTCCTGCTGTAAATCAAACAACTGACTCCTTTTCCGAATTCGTTGCGTTGAAACAGATGAATATTTCCACTGTGGTTCCTTTCCTTCCAACAACTTTTTCCAAAATATATGTGGTGGATCTTCACCCATAAGCTGCACTTTCAGCTCACCAGGCAATGGAAAATTGACACTATAACTTCCTTGTTTCTGTTTGACTTTCAAAATTTGAGATAGGTTGTCTGTAACATTTTCTGTGTTGTTGTTAGAAATTATGACGGAGAGCTCCCGGGTAACATCTAAAAGTGATTTTTCAAACAAAGGACTTCCACCATGAAAATTGGCCAAATTTTCGAATAGATACGAAGATCCCCATATAAGCAGCATGTGAATAGTGCTAGAGTTCATATTCTGTAAGATACTATCAAGCTTCTTGCCTTGCTTTCCAAGGATAAGAGCTTTTTCCTCCACAGTATATAGTGAATATAGACGAAATACTTTTATCTGCTCACGTTGCATTTCAATTGTTATCTTTTGCAGGTTACGTAAATCATTCATTGGGCTCCAGTCACTACCATATATGATGACAGCGTTTACTGATGAAACTTTGATGGTAGGAGAACAAGCACGAGTTTCTAACAACAAGACGAACATTCCTTGATTATTATTGAAGTTGTGAACTTTTGCTTGCTTCTTTGCAGGAGTAATAAACGCATCAATACGCTCATAAGAATCTTCTCCAAACCTTTGACGCATAAAATCATCCAGAATATCTCCAATACATACACCACCACCACTAGACTGTACAAACATGTAAGCAACACATCACACAGGGGGAATTGAAAAGGAAAAGGTGAAATATGGTTTAAAAGCCTTAAAAAAAGAACTACATCAGGGTGATTTCTTGGACGCATCTAAATCTCATCAATGACCAATCAACTCAAAGGGCTGACTATTCAACCAGCTAGATTACATAGACTTGTGCATAATTAGGAGAATTAGAAATCAACAAAAGAAACATTTTCTTTGCAACACCATTAAGGAAGTTGGAACATCACTCTATCAATAAACTACAAGAAATTCAGTCATAATGAAAATATTCTGTATATCTCATAAAACAGTTTTAAATGTTTTGTGCGTTTATTCAGAACATCAGGGACCAATTCTAACGTGAATGCTCTTTTCCCTATCAAGTAAAAGATTATTGTTTCTCAAAAGGTTCAACATTAAACAGTTGATAGATTAAATTATGTAAATCTAAAAGTCTTGTTTCCAAGTTTCTATTGGTTGTGTGTGTTTGTGTGTGTGTGTGTGTGTGAGAGAGAGAGAGAGAGATGGAGGAAGGGACGGTGGCTATACAACAATGGCATACAGAAAGCAGTAATTCAAGATTAGTTGCCTTCTATTTAAGCATCGTAGTCAAACACATTTGAATGACATACATAAACTAAACACCATAATAACCATAAAGATATACAGAAATTGCAGACGATGGAATAGCCGTAAGAAACGGGGACTAAGCCAAAACATCTTAAGTCATGCAACACATCATATGTAAAAGCTTTATAAGGACTGAAGAAATAAATCAATTCAGTGTACCTGAAAAAGAATTAGGACCCTTAAAGCTCTGTTCCTTATGTCAGAAAGCATAGCATCAAGAAGTTGTAGCTTGCCACTCGCTTGTATTCCAATATCCAAAATCTCAACTACTTTACAATCTTTCAACAGCGAGGTTTGCAGTAATGGATTTGTGATGTAGGGGTGGTCACAGCACTGCCAACCATCAACAAGCATATGAATAACAAATCACAAGAGTAGATGAAATAATCTGAAGCTCAGAGAAATTAATGAAGTACCGAAACAATGAAAATGAAAATGAAAAGTATCGACAAGTTGATGATCCAACCCAAATTTTCAGCTTATTAAAAAAAATGCACTATTTATAGTAATAAGAGACAATAACTATTGATAAGAATAAACAATATCTAGATGCACATGCAGCCTAGACAAAAATTCCATAATAGGTATCACAATCAAGAGATAAAATCACCAAATCACAGGCATAAGCAAACAAAGATATAATACTAATAAAAAAGAATTTAAATCCAGAAAATCAAGTGATTCGTTGCGAATTTATTCAGCCACACCTTCCGTGTGGAGATGAGAATATCTCGAAGGACCCCAACAGTATCATTTTTCGAGGTTGAACAAAGAGACAGAGCATTTGAAAGTAGAGAAGCACAATACTGCTCCAGCTGCATAGGTGATAAATGGACAGGTACCCAATACTCTTCAAATTTTGAGGAATCCGACTTGCCACCATTAACCAAACACCTTGACAAGCTATCCTTTAAATTACTGATCTTATTGTTAGATAAAATAACTGAGCTCTCATTACTGCAACCACTCTGACAATCAAGCAGTAACAAATTTTCAGCAATATCATCCTGTAACATATAGAGTAACATACAGAACATCAACAAAATTAGTGGAGGCACCACAAAATAATTCAGGATAAATATCAATGCATGTAGTCATGTAGAACCATACCTTAAGTTGACCATTGACAAGGAGAAGCTTCATATCAGTTCTTAGCTCAATAACTTTTGAGATATGAGAATATATCCCAGAGAACTGGCACTCATCAATCACAACCACATTCCATTCAATAGAATCGAACATATTAAGATCCTACAGAACCATTTATGTGGTTAGATATCCCCATTACTGAACAAAGAAGTCCAGTAAATTCAGCAATAGTAATAACAAATCTTTGTTTCATCTTTTATTTCACTTCTTCAGATTTTTATAGAAGTGCAAAAACGTTAGAAATCCCTTTTTTCCAAAAAGAATAAAAAAGTTTCTTTCTTGACAACCACACATGCCTATTATGTTCTGTAAGAGACAAAAAACTTGAGTAAGATCATCTTGTAGATGATTGAAACGTGCAAGATCATCATAAAGACAACTTGTCAATCATTTTAACCAAACAGAATTCCGTGCTATAATGTCGTGTAAGATTCAAAAGATATACCTCAATGAAAATATCCATTGATGTTATCAGATATTGAAAAAAGGCACAATTTCCTTCCTCATTAAACTCCAGTGTTCTAATTCCTTTGCGCACATCTTTGTTTCCACAGTAGACCACTACATCAGAAGAAGCAATGTGGAAGAACTCTTGATCCCATAGATTAAGCATATCAGAAGTTGTGATAATAAGAATAGGTTTAGACACATGGTATGACAATGATGTGAGAAACAAGATCACCCTCAACACCCTTTCCTGCATGCAAAAATAGAAAAAGAATGAGTAGAATGGCTTAACTCTGATTTCAGCCAATCAATTTATAGTAGCAGATAATACGAGCTATGAAAGTATTGTCCGAATATGTGGGGTTGGCAAAATAGCCAGGCCCAAAACAGCCCAGCCTGAAATCAATAAGTTCAGCCTGAGTTGTCCAGGCTTTGAGTCGAGCTCTGCCATTTTTTTTCAATTTATGGGCTTCAAGCCAGGCTTTGACTCCATGGCCTTGCCTGACTATATATAAAAAGAAAACCCTAGCCCCTTCTTCTTCTGCTTCAACAGCCGCCCAACTCGCTGGTACATTTTGCATTTCCTGATCCTTCTCTTCTCTTATATTCAGTTAACTTCTCTTGTTCCTTATAGTGCAGAATAAGATGGCCTCATTCTCTTGTCCAACCAGCATATGCGCAGGAAAAATTCAAAGAAACTATTGACACACCCACAATTGAAGACCAATGACTTCAGCATCCCCTTGTCATCTCTTCCCTTGTTCCTTCTAAGTTTTCTTTCTAGATTAATAAGACTCATAGTTTGGGTTGTCCTTGCAAATGCACTTTTGGATCTCAAACATGGGATGACAGATTGATGGGCAGCGAGACTTTGACAACAATGAGATGCAATGAAGAGCTTTGGGTGGCTCGCAGTCTTTGGATCAGGCTCAGGCAACATGAGCTAGGTGCAATCGAGTTTTGGACCAGGCTCGAGCCGCACCTTAGGAAGGTTAATCTGGGTCAGGCCCAGCTCAGCCCGACCCTTTGCCATCTATACGAATATGTGATACATATTATAACAATATAATCACAACACTCTTCAAGCTAGAGTCAATGTTCAGTTTGCTACAAATGATTCCCTTTCAACTAGTTCAAGGACATGCTAGATCCCTCAAGCATCCAAGACTAATCTTGCTTGGAAGAATTTCATTGAGCCACATGTAGGACTCTTCTCATCTAGGGTGAGTTTTGCCCAAGCATGCCCAAACGGGCCAGTTAAGTTCTCGAACCTTCACTGGTGAAATAAATCTCCGAGTTCACAGCTTCACTCCATCAATCTATGAAAAGGACATCCTAAGATTCTTGTATGAAATGAATTTCATCTAAACATGCCCAACCTACTACCCAGACTCTCAAACTTCCACGAATGAAATCGATCACTAGGTATGCACCTTTAGTCCATCAATTTGTAAAACAAAGACCAACTCATACATGCCATTACTCATATGGACTGTGATAGACCCTTAATTGAGAAAGTTTATAAAAGGAAGAAGGCTCACGTGGGATTGAAGGTATATTCTAGAAGACAGAGAGAGGGGCTGCTGCAGGGGAAAAAAGGGAGGACAATCCTAACTAACTTGGCAGCAGTAGGGCCCACTGGACAGGAGAGAGAAGAGGGTATTTCTGCAGAACATGAGGCAAGAAATGGGTAGGGAAAAAATAGTCTGAAGTTGGGAGAGTGGCTAGCCTCTCGAAAGCTAACCAAAAGGAAGGAAAAGGTGCTGTCTATTCAGGGAGGTCTTGGAGGAGAAGGTCCAGGAGCAGTCTTGTGAGCATACATTACTTCTATACTTCTTTTCTTTCTGTTTCTTGATTTAGAGTCTAAAGAACACACTGTCATTTAGTTATTAAGCACTGGGTGTTTGGAATACTACACAACAGAACACATATAAATAAAGAGTGCTAGTGTCCTATCAACTTGGTATCAGAGCAGTAACGTTGGGGCATGGTAAATACCAGAATGGAGGCTAGAGTGGATCAGGTAGAAAAGGAGCTAGGTTCAATAAAGGGGGATATGACTGAAATTAAAGGGTGGCTGATTGAACTAAGGGACTCGATGGCCAGAATGGAAGAAATGGGTAGAAGGCTAGGGAAGGAAGTGGAACCGTCGGAATCCAGAGCTGAAGGAGGAAGAAGAGAGATGGCTGAGGAGACGCGCAACCGTGAGAGATTCCGGAAACTAGAGCTACCCATCTTCGAGGGAGATGATCCGATTGGGTGGTTGTTCAGGATGGAGGGATATTTTGACATAAATGGGGTGACAGAGGTGGAAAAACTGGAGGCGGCAGCAGTGTGTCTGGAAGGGAAAGCTCTCAATTGGCTCCAATGGATGGAGGTGAGGAGTACATTACATACCTGGAGAGAGTTCAAGAAGGAACTCCTGGAGAGGTTTCAACACTCTCAACAAGGGGACCCGTATGAAATGCTTATGGCGCTAAGACAGGAAGGGACAGTGACTGAATATAGAGAAAGGTTTGAAGCCCTTTCAGCCACAGTGCGGGAAGCTTCCAATGAGTGCTTGATGGGAGCTTTCAAAAATGGGTTGAAGGTGGGAATAAGGGCTGAGCTACGGCTAATGAAGGTTGACACCTTATAGGGGCTTATGGACTTGGCCCAAAGAGTGGAGGAAAGGAACCAGATCATGGAACAAGCTCAAGAGGAACACTTGGGAAAGCATTGGAGGGGCTGGGCAAATCAGAGGGGAGCTGGACCCAAAGGCAATTGGAGCCGGGTCACAAGTCAAAATGACCCAAGTAGGACCACTAGTTACTTTCCCAACCAGACAGCAGAGACAAGGAAGGACAGCCCACTGGTACCTTCAAGGATGGGTTCAAACAACGTAGCGTCATGAACCAGCAATGCTACTCCAACTACTGGGGCTTATCGGCGACTCACAAAGGCTGAGGTTGCCAGGAAGAGAGCATTGGGGGTCTGTTTTAAGTGTGATGAGAAGTATAGCCCCACCCATGTCTGTAAAAATAAGCAACTTAGTGTGCTTTTGCTACAACCCATCGATGAGAAGGGAGACAGGATCATCGAGGAGGATAATTCCGAAACAAAGGAAGTGCATGGGGAGGAAGAAAATGAACTTGCTACCTCGGAGCTGTCAATGAATTCGGTGGTGGGAATTACCACCAATAACACTATGAAGTTATTGGGGAGTTGTAGGGGAGAAAAAGTCCTCGTATTGATAGACAGTGGGGCATCACATAACTTCATCACTTCAAAAACAGTAGAAAGGCTGAGGATTGAGACCAAAAAAGTGAAAATATTTGAGGTTTCGCTAGGGGATGGATATAAGGTAAAGGGCACCAAACAGTGCCCCACCGTGGAGGTGAACTTGCTGGGAATGGAGATTAAGCAACCGTTTTATGTGTTTGAAATGGGGGGAGCCGACATGGTCCTTGGCATTGAGTGGTTGAAGTCCTTGGGAGAAGTAAGAGTCAATAGGAACCAATTGACAATGAAGGTAAAACAAGGCAGAAGGGAATATTGCTTCGAAGGGGATCCGAGCCTAGTTAAAACCATGGTGTCCCTAAAGGCAGATGAAGGAAGTGGAGGGAGAGCCTTTACCTGTGGTTGTCCAACATCTGTTAGAAGAATATACAGCAGTGCACACACCAACAGCAGAGTGACCACCTCACCGGGAGCAAGATCACACCATTACCTTGAAACCAGGGGCTGCTCCACCAAACATACGCCCATACAAATATCCGCATTCACAGAAGGCAGAAATCGAGAGGTTGGTTCGGGAAATGTTGATGGCTGGTGTGATTCGGCCCAGCAAGGGGCTTTTTTCAAGTCCGGTACTATTGGTAAAGAAAAAAGATGGGAGTTGGCGGTTTTGCGTAGATTATCGGGCTTTAAACAAGGTAACACTACCGGACAAGTTTCCTATACCCGCTATTGATGAACTAATCGATGTGTTGGGAGGCTCTAAACTATTTTCCAAGTTGGATTTAAAATCGGGATACCATCAAATCCGGATCAAGGCCGGAGATGAGGAGAAGACAGCTTTTAGAACTCATCAAGGGCACTATGAATTCTTAGTGATGCCTTTTGGCCTCACCAACGCCCCCTCTACATTCCAATCACTTATGAATGACATTTTTCAAGAGCATTTAAGGAAGTTTGTGTTGGTCTTCTTTGACGATATATTAGTATACAACCTCGATGAAGACTCCCATTGGAAACACTAGAAGGAGACCTTAAGAATACTCCAAGACAATAAATTGGTGTTAAACCTAAAGAAATGTGTGTTTGCTAGATCCCGGCTGGAGTATCTTGGTCATATCATATCTACTGAAGGAGTACTAGCGGACCCCAAGAAATTGGCTGCCATGGACAGATGGCCAACACCTAAGAATCTGCGGGCATTACGGGGATTCCTTGGCTTAACGGGATACTACAGGAGGTTTGTAAGAAATTATAGAAAAATGGCTGCACCACTTATAGCTCTTCTCAAGAAAGATGCCTTCCTATGGAGTGAAGAATCCCAGCAAGCCTTTGAAGAACTCAAGAAAGCCATGACCACTACACCGGTCTTAGCCTTACCAGATTTCTCCCGACCCTTTGAGCTGGAGACTGATGCTTCAAGGTGGGGAGTGGGGGCGGTTTTAATGCAGCAGGGACGCTCCATTGCATATTTCAGCCAAGCTTTCTCCCCAACTAAGAAAAATAGTTCGGTATATGAGAGGGAACTAATGGCCATTGTTTTAGTAGTCAAAAAGTGGCACCATTATCTGTTGGGGCACCCTTTCATCATTAAAACCAACCAAAAAGCTCTTAAGTTCTTATTGGAGCAGCGCAATCTCAGTGAGGATCAACAAAAATGGGTATCAAAGTTAATGGGCTACAAGTTTGAAATATGTTATAAACCCGGCAAGGAAAATAGGGTGGCGGATACTTTGTCTAGAAGGGAGGATAACCTAGAGCTGAGGGCTGTTACACTATGGCAGTATGAAGATTTTGGAGGATGGGAAGAAGAAGTTAAGAGGGACCAGAAGTTGTATGCGCTTTGGCAAAAAGG
>JANIHZ010000008.1:6580346-6591729 GCA_027478365.1 Erythroxylum rufum
AAAAAGCTATAATACTTGACTCATTTACCTATTCTCAATAAATTATAGAATTCATCAATCATGTTTACCTCATCTACCTAAAAAAAGTCCATTTGGAGGATGATTCATACAATTTAGATATTTAAAGCATATTATGATTCTTAAAGAAATAGTTATATAGTTACAATTATGGGATTGCTTTCAAGACAAAAAAATTAGAATAAGAGAACTAAAATATCATTTTAAAAATTTAGTAGGTTGGCGTAGGTGACACATACCTTTATCGCTTAACCAAGTAGTTAAGGGTTTGATCATTGGGAATGCAGCAAACTACTAGGTCAACGATAGCCTTCCTTGATTTGAGATGTTCTCGACACGGAAGGATCCTTTGAAGGGATACAGAGGGGCTTGAATAATTGGGGACAGGGGATTTGGTCCCCGGAAGGATTAGGCCCTGAACTAATCCTTAAAAAAAAAATAAAAAATAAAAAATATCACTTTAAAATACGAGGACTTTAGAAAAACTATCCCCAACAATGTTCCCTTCTTGGAAAAAAGCAAATCCGCCGCGACGTCGTTCGATGACTGTAAACGAGAGATAAAGATGGGAGGGAAGGATTTGGGCCGTTTCTAGCCGCGTCTCGACAGACAGAGCTTCTTCGGCTCTGCTTATGAGTGGCGTTCTGCAAGTTGGCAGAAAGCTTTCATCAAAACTCATCTTTCTTCACTACATTTTGTAGCCTTCAATTGTTTGGTGTCTTCGTTACACAAATAACGTATAGCCCTTTTGTTTTCAAGTTCAAAGCTATGCAATTTGCTTTGTATTCCAAATTTTTGTATAGAATAATGTTAATTTGCTGCGTAAGATTCTTACCTGTTTTGGACGTTCACAAGAGTTTCGCATTTCTTTTGTTATTTCTATTTACTTGTAGCTATTGTCTATGGCTCTATGAATAGTATTTATGAAGAAATGATTGATTCTGCGCGTCCCTTTGTGAAGAATGGAAGTTTAAATTTTATACTTTGTTGGGGCATTTTATCGAACAAGTGTCATGCATTTTTTGCTTGGATTGACAATACATGCTACTTGGGACTAGATAAGTTCTTTCTTTTTCTAGGTCATATTAAACCCAAATGCTTCTGACGGGCAATTGTTGGATTGCTGAATTTTAGATAATATGGATGAGTTTTGAAAAGGCAGTTGTTTGCAACCTATGTCATAGCTGCTTTAGGTTCAATGTCGTTATGCACAGCTCTTACGTATTCTTTGATGCACAATGCATTGTGTTTGAACATAGACAGTATCGATTTTGTGTCTCGGTCTCTGAGTGGGTTCAGGAGCTAGTAAAGGGAAAAGCATCAATAAATAAACTACCTTTTTACTTATTTTCTTTTTCTTTTCTCTGATAAGAATCATAAGATTCCTTTTCATTTCATTACACTTCAGGTTTTGAATGATTTCTCCCATAAGAGGACATCAGATTCCTACTAATGATGGTGATTTATGCATTTAAATGAGAAATTTGATGACTTCGGGAATGACAGAGTGAGACTTTCTTTTCATATCCCTAGCTATTTGAAATTATTGGTTTTCGTCTAAAGGATTCTTATTGCCTGCAGATGAATTAGATCCAACTTTGAAGACTTGGACTTTCTTGCTTTTACAATCGGAACCAGGAATATCAGCTCCTTTAAATGATGCTGCACAGAATGGTATTAAGACTTCAAAACTATAACCTTTCTCGATATCCACTTCTCCATTACTCAACTTACGTATTCGTCAAGCCTATTCAACATATCCGAGCACATTCTCTGCTAGTGGATAGAAAGGCCAGATTTTGCATCTTGTCTCTATCTGCAATGTCATCAATTCATCAACCCTCTACTCTGGTTGCCAGTACAATTTCTAATAAATCAAAGAAGAAAGCCCGTCGGGATTCACCTGAAGGGATACTTAGATTTAAACTAGATACATGCTCAAAGCATGGTGACCTTGTTGAAGCCCTTCGCTTGTATGATGAAGCAAGGGAAAGAGGAGTACAGCTCAATCAGCATCACTATAATGTGCTTCTGTATTTGTGTGCCTTTTCTGGTTCCTCAACAGAAGAGAATGGGGACAAGGATCATGAAAATGCTTCTAATTTAGGTATAAAAAGGGGATTTGAGATCTACCAGCAAATGGTGATGGACGAAGTTGCTCCAAATGAATCAACTTTTACAAATGTGGCAAGGTTGGCTGTTTTAAAGGAGGATCCAGAAATGGCGTTTGATTTAGTTAAGCAGATGAAAAGTTTTGATATCCTTCCAAAATTAAGGTCTTATGGACCAGCCCTGTTTGTCTTTTGCAAGCTGGGATTGGCTGATAGAGCTTATGATGTTGATGCACATATGGTTGACTCAGGGGTGATACCTGAAGAGCCTGAACTGTCTGCTCTTTTGAAAGTCAGTGTTGACCAAAAGAAACCAGACAAGGTGTATGAGATGCTGCAGCGCTTGCGTGCAACAGTCAGACAAGTTAAAGAATCAACTGTAGCCATTATTGAGGACTGGTTTAAGTCTGAAGATGCTGCAAAAACTGGAGAGGAGAATTGGGACATGGGCAAGGTAGGGGAAGGAATTAAGAGGGGAGGTGGAGGGTGGCATGGATATGGGTGGTTGGGAAGGGGGCAGTGGAGAGTTGAAAGGACTCAAATGGACGAGGCTGGTGTTTGTCATTGTTGTGGTGAAAAGCTTGTTTGTATTGATATTGACCCAAGAGAGACGGAAAACTTTGCTAGTTCATTAGCTGAATTGGCTATCAATAAAGAGGCCAAGAATGATTTTGTTAAGTTCAAGGTACAATTTCAGTTCCTTGTTTCTCCAGCATATAATATTGATTTGATGATACTCATAATGGATCTTTTGACCCTTTTCCTCCTCAACTTGGTAGTTTCTATTTCTCTTTCTTCAATTTATGCAAACTTTTGCCACAGAAAAACACTATTCAAAGTTAGAGTGGACAATGTCAATTGACTGTTCCTAGAATCTGTCTTTTCATTTCCCCTTAAATATGACTTTTGAATCAACATGACTTGATACTTAAATAAACCACGTTTGGATTGATATGACTTGATGATTAAAAAGTTAACATCTTAATAATTGTCTAAATAGGCCCAGTAACTTTAATTAAATGCCATAATAAGACATAATCTATTATAATCTTGTTGTTTCATTAACTAGATATTTAAGTGATTGATACTTGTTCTTTCTTTTCTTTTTTGGCAAGCAATGCTTAGCTATTGATTAGTAGCATCTTGACTGAGAAAGTGAAATCATTTAGGAGTGGCTCCAACGACATGGTCCATTTGATGCAGTAGTCGATGGTGCCAATGTGAGCCTTGTTAACCAACGTGAGTTTAGCTTTAATCAGGTAAGTTTTATTTGACTACAGTGATTTGTTATCTAAAGCAAACGTAAGACCTTGATGGTGCTTTATGGTGTAGCTTAATAATGTTGTAAAGAAATTACGTCAAATGAGTCCATCCAAGAGATTGCCACTTATTATTTTGCACAGCAGCCGTTCATCTAGAGGTCCTGCTCAGCATCCTAATAACAAGAAGTTGCTAGAGTACTGGAAGAAGTCTGGTGCACTTTATGCTACTCCTCCTGGTTCAAATGATGATTGGTAAGTTATTAAAACCGTATGTTTTGCTGGCTAATAACTATTAAAAATCTAAAATTAATAATGAAAAAGACTTACCAAATTGTAACAATTTTGCACTGTACAAACCTAATGATCAGTTATGCCAATTTATTTCTGTTGCATTGGTATATGTTGCTCCATGATTTATTAACTATTATAGGTGACCTCGTTGTTTCTTAAACTTACGTTCATGTTTACTTTAGGTACTGGCTCTATGCTGCTGTTAGTTGCAAGTGTTTATTGCTGACAAATGATGAGATGAGGGATCACTTGTTCCAGCTACTGGGGACTTCTTTTTTCCCAAGATGGAAGGAAAAACACCAGGTACTTTGACAACCGTAGATTGGATATGTGTGTCTTGTTGTCTATGATCTGATTTATTTCCTTCTGATTCTCTTGATACAAGTGTTCTATTTATTTTTTTAAGCTATCAGTAACATAAAAATTACAGACCTATTTATAGCTTGCACTTCTACTCTAAAGAAAAATCCATTTCAAATCATTATGTCCCGGTGCTTGGCTACCTTTGTTATAGTTGATTTCTGGTTTAATGTAAAAGGTTTTCCTGAGCTCTCTGTGGTCTGCCACCGAGGATTTTCTGAACCACAGTTGGTCTCATTGAGTGGCCCTTTTTCTTTTTTCCTTGCTTTAGTTGGAACACTTTATAGTTTTGGGTTCAAGTGTAATATTGATGTAGCACAAACTCTACAAGTAGCAAAAATAAGCAAGAAGTAGAAATTAAGAGAAAGTTGTTCGCTAGCTACTAGCATTGTTTTGGTTTCAATATTAGTAGTTTTGACTACCCTCCATAATTGATTTTTCTCAAAATAACCAAGATTGAAGATTGTCCTATTATATTTTCAGTACGGGCAGAGAATTCTTGTTGTTGCTGTCCGTTGAAGTTGCCTGAGAATATCTTTTCTTCAAATGTTGCTGGATAAACTGATTTTCTAAAATAGAAGCTAATTTTGAAAACTATACCAAGCGTATTTGTACCTGTAAGGCATGAACAATGATGCCATATTGTCAAAATTTAATTTTACAGGTGCGACTGTCCGTGTCAAAAGATGGCCTTACCCTACGAATGCCTCCCCCTTACTCAATTGTTATTCAGGTGAGATGATCAACCAACTGTTGACACTGTGTTTTACGGTTCAATCATGGAAAAGTAGTTGCTTAATCTGTCACTGTTGTTGTTGCTAATACAGGAATCAGAAAACGGTAGTTGGCATGTGCCAACAGTTACAGATGATGATCTTGAGGCCCCGAGGCAGTGGTTATGTGCCAGTAGACATAGATCATCCACCTAAACTCCAGTTTCTTTGGAACGCTGTCCTATTTGTTGCTTCTAAGAAGACATTATTGGTGTATCCTTTCCAAGTAATTGTGGGAACAACCACATATTTGTTTCACATTGCAAGATGGAATTCATACAATATTGGTACGGCGAGGTGGTTGCCCTGCATGCTCGTAGTCGCAGCCGGCTTTCGAATCACACTCGTCCAATTGCTTGCAATGATCCTTATCATCTTCCCACACCTTGACTCTCCTGTGTACCAAGTGCCAACCAGTCGATAGAGCCACCACATGTTCGGTCTTTGCGTGAAATTTGTCGTCACACGCCGGAGTAGGTGGTGGAGGAGCCTTAATTAATATGCATAGTTATTAAATTTCTTCCTGTTAGATATATAATAATGAATTCTATAATTATGACACAAATCAGCAGTGAAATTCTCAGAATGTTCCCTTTTTTTAAAAAAAATTCATCTCTTTTAAATCCACAATTTACTACATTATTAAGCCACTTATCAATAAAAAAATAGATGAGTTAACTACAGTACAACGTTAATCTTAATTAGACATCAATGAACATTGAGTATGAATGTTTTGATAGTTTTTAAAAAACTAGAATATAACTAGCATTATTATAAATTAAGTCAATGGTCTTTATTTTCTAGTTCTTTTATCTCCTCTCTTTTCACGTGAACTATTTAGAAACAACCTTTTTATTAGTTAAAAATAAGATTGCATATTATTGAACCTCTTCAGACTCCGCGTATCAGCAAGATGCGTATCAGCAAGATTCATACTGAGTGACGTTGTTATTGTTTATCCCCTCAACAAAAGGTATAAAATTGAGTATATATGTACAGAAGTTCCAATGGAAACTATAATTCAATTTCAAGCATTGTTACTAAAAATGGTTATATGCTTAAAAATACATACATTTCTGCTTTGAACACTCTGGAGTTTGAGTATAAATTAGAATGTTAAAATATACTTGCCTGAAATTTTAAATAATATTTTAACTCACAAATTAGTTGAGTTCCAATAAAGCTTCAAATGTACTTGAGAACGCGTTACATTAAGTATTTGAAGCATTGATAGACGCAAATGCAACAATCACCGGCACAACTAATCCAATGAGAGACATTAAATTTGTGTCGGATATTCCATTTGACTCATATTTTGATAGATTAATACTTTAAAATTAAATAATAGTTGATTACGTGCTTGTTTGGTTCTGATTCTTTTTTCTATTTTTCGTTGTGATTTTTAAGAAAAAATAAATAATTCATTAAAACACATTTGGATGAGTATTGATGTCGTTTCTTGTTTCTAAAAGTAAAAAAACCGTAACAGATTTATAGAAACGTAACAAAGACGTTTTTGTAAGATTTTAAAACATGAAGTTTTCCTCGTAAAAACCATACGTTTTGATTTAAATGTCTTTTATGTTTTTTTAAGCCTTGCTCTGTCTTCACTACTCTGTGCTTGCTCCTTCATCTTTGAGAAAAGGTTAACAATGGAGGCAACTAAGATGAATCTTTTCTGGTAAACATACCTGAGTATGGTCTAATGTTGGTTTTTTTCATCATTCCCTGAATCATATGGTATTCTCCTTCTTTTGCTTCTGCTGCGCCACCGATGCCTCGTTGGTGTCATCATGTTCAGTGATGTCTCACATCATCGTTGGTGTGCATCGCCTCCTCCTCCTGCTGTCTGCTTCCATGCATGGGTTTCATAAACCCTCTCCAAGCTTCACCATCCAATATTTCATAAGTGGTGGTACAAACAACTGGTGATTTTCAAACAAATGTGTTAATCTAGAGAAATATAAAATCTTGTTTGAATTTTGCATATTCTTGTTCCCTATCTGTTTACAAAGAATTACTATATATACATAACTAAACATAAGGAAATAAAAACAAATTTGCATGAAATGAGGAAGACGACAAATATGGGAAGCTTGGGATGGCAGGAAGCCGTTAAAGACAAATATGAGAAGATTTTGAGATGCTAAGATGGAGATTTGCAAGGTGTGGAATGATATATTTCCATATTTCTGTTAATATCCTCCCTCATACTAATGCTATGTTTCATGGAGCATAAGTTTGGATAGTAAGTAATTGTGACGGTTCTGTGACATAGCCTTGGTAAGGAGGTTGGTAAGTTGTTCGTGTGTAGAAATATAGGATAAGTGGATAATTTTGTATTCAACATGTTCACGAATGTAGTGGCAATCAACCTCGATGTGTTTAGTGTTTTCATGGTGCATGGGAATGATGGCGATTTGAATGGCGCTTGTGTTATCATCAAGGAAATGAATTTTGTACCGTACTGGTCGGTATAGGCCGGAAGGTACCGTACCGATCGAAAAACGGTACGAAATTGGTGAACGTCAGTACTGGGCTTGGATACCGGTCGGTACTGGCATTTACCGGACCGTACCAGCCGGAGCCATCAATTTTGGCTGATACCGTAACTTCCGAAAATTGCAAGGACTAACTTGCAATTTCTGAAAGTTTTTAACCTAAAACTACTGTTGGGATATTGCTATTGCTCTGTTATCTTTTATACAGAAACTGAAAAATCTTGGTCACTTTTGTAGATATATAAACTTGCAGAAAATAAAGAAGACAGGAGTTTTTACTTGGTTCGATAGTTTGGAACTATCTACATCCAAGGTTCCCACCTATGGTGGTGAAGAGATTCACTATGTGAAAATGTACAGAAGAAAATAATACAGAGATATGAGTGTTCCTCTTGAACACCTGCAAAAGAGTCAAAAAACTCCTCAGTACCCAAGGTTAGTACTCTAGCACTCTCTGACTATTTTTTCCCTTTGATTTTCTCACTCTCACAACTGAATACCATGAAGAATTGAAGACTGAATTTTTCTGTATGTTATTCTGTGTCTGAAGCTTCTGTATTGCTTTTATACTGATGATGAAGAAGAAGACTTTCGGATGTGAGATTGGCTTTTGCATCTGCCTCCTCCATATGCCTATCACGTGGGTCTTTAAATGACTCCCCCATGCTGCGCGTTTTTGTAAGTGTTACTGCTGTGTTTTGATGTGCTTCTAGATAGGTGAAACAACAGTATATTGAAGTGTAGCATCTGATGTGGATTAATGAGTCAAGTGTGTTTGTCTTTGCCATTGTCTCTTGTTTTCTGTCACTTTGTGGAAAAACCCGACAGCTTCTCCTTGTCTTCTTCCTTAGACACATTCACGCACTCAACTTCATCTTCAATCCTTCTTGCATTCTTATTGGTTCTGGGTAGAGATTGATGGAGAATAAGTGATTACCATCACATTTTCCCTCCTTCTCCATTTATTCATACCTAGAACCCTTCATCTGTGAGTGAAACGAAAAAACCCAAAAAATCGAAACCCTAGTTTTTCAAAAACTTTGTTAGATCTACTGAAATCTACTTTCATTTCATGTGGTTTCCCTTCTATTTCACCTATCCCAGCTGAAATTGAAAAAACCATAAGAGAAAATCCCCAAATCCGAAAAACCCCCAAATCTCGAAACCCTAATTTCTACCCCCTTCAAGAGATCTGTCAACACTGCCTTCGGTATCATGGGGCTTCATTAATTTGTAAGTATTCCCTACAGAAAATGAATTTCTTTTTAGTTAAAATTGTTGTCCCGAAGTTTGAAGGATTCTTTTCTCCCGTGATCTTCTCCAGGTTGAAAATCCCCTTGGTGATTTGATCCCTTACAAAGTGCAGACGCACATCTGTGTGCTTGGATCTCTCATGGAGGACCGGATCCCTACTAAGGTACCAAGCACTTTGACTGTCTGTGTATAAAATTGGTGTTGTGATGTCTGTGTTGATTTCCTTAATTATACCTGATAGCCATGCTAGCTCCTTTACTCCTTTAGTAATTGCATAATATTATGCTTCTGTGGTAGATAGGCTTACAACTGATTGCTGCTGTGATTTCCAGCTGATTGTGTTTGCTGACAGTGTGAAATTATATGCTGAAATTGACTTTCTTGAGTCCTTATCTGCTGCATAGTCTGCATCCACATAACCACATAAAGACAAATATTTGCATTTTGTTAGTTCTGTTTTAGAAAAACATAAACCATAGTTAATGGTTCCAGATATATATCTGAGAACTCCCTTGAGTCCTTGCTAGTGTTCTAACCCTGGATTGGCTATGAATTTACTGAGGATACTGATAGCATAGGCTAGGTCTGGCCTTGTGCATAGCATGAGGTGCATTAAACTTCCAACACCTACATCATAGGGGTAGTGAGCCATTGCCTTCTTTTCTTCTTCTGTCTTAGGACACTTGTCAGAAACCATCTGCAAGTGTGAACCTAAAGGTATTGAAGTAGGTTTGGCTTGCTCCATATTAAATTGGGCTAGGATCTTTCGGATGTAGTTTCTTTGGACAAACCATACCTTTCCTTCTCTCATTTTTCTAACAATCTGCATTCCTAGAAGCTTCTGTACTTCTCCTAGGTCGTTCATTTCAAAGTGAGAGCATAATTCAGCCTTAACCTCTAAATTTTATTCAAGTCCTTCCCTTTGATGATAAGATCATCTACATAGACTAACATAAACACTGCTTCAGTCAACCCTAGATCCTTGTAATATAAGTAGTAATCATATGAACTTCTGATGAAGTTCATACTAGCAGCAACCTTATGGAACTTCTTGTTCCATTATCTAGGTACTAAAGTCCAATTGTTATTCTTCATTAATGAAGAATATTCCTTCTCACAGGCTTCTTTCCAATTTTTAGCTTCCTTGCTTCTCATGGCTTCATCATAGGTTTCTGGGGCCTTGTATTCTACATTTTCAGCCATGAAACAAGCAAGTTCAACCATGTTTAATTCAGTGTACCTTCTGTTAGGTATGCTGATTCTTGGTTGCCTGTCCCTTGTGAGTTGGTAGTCTTGTAGGCTCTCTTGAATATCATCTGAAGGTGGGTTTAAAGCTTCTCCTTCACCCTCAACTTCAGCCTCTTCCCTCATTTCTTCATACTGTGCTATGCCTTCTGGAGGCTCTACAGTTTCTGATTGGGAACCACTATCTTCTTCAGATTATGGTGGTACATAAAAGTGGGCTGATTTGTTTAATGCCCCTAAATTCTCCTGAATATCACTTTGGTGATTAGAGTTTTCTTCAGGTATTAAACCTTGCCTAGAGAGATGATGCAAGCTTTTGTTGCCTGCATGAACCAACCTTGCACTTTCTGTTGGTTCAGGGTTTCTAATTTCTGAAATTTGATTAATTTCAGTTGTGCCTATTACATAATATAGGCCACTCCTCTTCACTCCTCTAATGAAGACTTTCCCATCCCTTAGGATTTCTTTAAGTCCATCTTTGGATCTGA
The DNA here is from genome assembly GCA_027478365.1 of Erythroxylum rufum. NCBI lineage: Eukaryota > Viridiplantae > Streptophyta > Magnoliopsida > Malpighiales > Erythroxylaceae > Erythroxylum > Erythroxylum rufum. Next base: position 6,590,650 of record JANIHZ010000008.1, read on the forward strand.
TCTGCAAGCCTTGCTTATCAAGCAAGCTTTTTGAAATTAGATTTCTCCTTATTCCAGGCACAAGTCTGACATTGCTTAGGATCCTTCTTTTTCCATCAAACATGTTGAGGGAAACCCTTCCTATGCCCTCTATCCTTTGCTGCCCAGAATCTGCCATTTTAACCTTGGCAGTGATTGGTTCAAGTGTAGTGAACCAGTCCCTATGAGGAGTAACATGCATAGTACACCCTGAATCAAATATCCACTCTCTACTAAGGTCCTCACACTCCTCAGTTACAACCAATATTTCATCTTCACTAGAATCTTCAGGTTTTTCAACATTGCCTGAAATCCCACTTTTAGCTGCCTTATCCCTCTTCTTTTTCCTACAATTCCTTGCAAAATGTCCTTCCTTATCACAGTAGAAGGATGTCTTAACTTTACCCTTTTTCTTCTTTGCATTTTCTCTTTCCTTAGGGTGTTTCTCTTTCCCATTTCCTTTCTTCCACTTTCCTTTCTTGCTGTTTTTCTTATGAGACTTCTTCTCATTATTATTCTATACAAACATCACTTCAGCCTCTTTCTTAAAAGGATTAACTTCAACTATTTCTTCCATAAGAGAATCTAAAACTCTTTTAACCGTAATTGATTCTCCACTAGCATGCTTAATCACCTTCTTGAATGCATTGAATTCAGGGGGTAAAGCCTTTAGGATTACTACAGCTTGATGTTCCTCACTTATTTTCTCATCTGTAGCTTCTAAATCTTGTACTAGCTTGAAGAAATAGTCTAGGTTATCATCTAAGGATACTGAAGTGTTCATTTTGTAGTTAGCAAGGTTGTGGAGAAGTGTCATCTTGTTAGGAAGACACTTCTTAGCAAACAATTCATCCAATTTCATCCAAAGCTTCTGTGCAGTATTGCAATTCTGCACTTTTCTTATCACTGTTGGTGATAAGTGAAGCATTAACTTGCAATGAGCAAGTCTTTGCATTTTCTGCTTCTTAATGGGATCAGTCTCAAAGTCATATTCATCATCAATTGCACCATAGCAGTCATAAGATTCAAGAAGTGCTTGCATCTGGAGTTTCCAGATGGTAA
>JANIHZ010000008.1:6602814-6613491 GCA_027478365.1 Erythroxylum rufum
CAAGGCAGACATGTCGCCCCCTTCTGCGCCACTGTTCACCTGTCAGGCGCGTGAGGTGCACCCTTGTTGGAAAATGGCGATTTTCGATGAGTTTCGGGTTAAATTTTCGCTCTCCCGAACTCGTTTTGTGCATTTTTTTAACTGTAGCAATTCTGTACAGCCAACGCGTCAGCTGTAATGGCCCATGTCAGACATACACTAGTGTAGGCACGTGTCGCACAGACGCACCCATCAATGCTGGCGCGTGCGACACACGCACCAGACACCCATCCAGTCGTTATTTCTCCACGTGTTTGGTGCGTGTAACACAAGGCAGACGTGTCGCCCCCTTCTGCACCACTGTTCACCTGTCAGGCGCATGAGGAGCACCCTTGTCGGAAAATGGCAATTTTTGGCGAGTTTCGGGTTAAATTTTCGCTCTCCCAAACTCGTTTTCAACCTGTTTCTCAAGGCTAAACACATTTATACCAATTTCATGCAATAAAAAACAAGAAAAAACTGATAAACAGAAGTTAACACTCCGAAAAACTTATGGAGCGAAAATTGAAAAATCTTCGTTTTTAACCACCCGATCATATTACCGCTCTGATACTACATGTAATACGTAACGATACCTTAGTTACGTATCCCGAATCTAACGTTAAAGAGCAATAAACGAAGAAATGCCAAAAATACATAATTTTGGTTTCATAACTTCAAACGAACTTTCTGAAACCAAAACGAGTGCGAATCTACCGCCGTCTTCGCGAGAACTGTTCACCGGAACGCGGTTAACGTCTTTCTACAATTTTCTCAAAATGTAAACTTTTTTAACGGGTCAGAGAATTCATATGCTTACGAATGATATAAGCAACTGCAGAAGACCTTAACCTTTATATATAGCTTCCATATCGGGCTTCCCCATCACAAGCTCGATATAGGTCCGGTCCACACTGATCGGGATCCATTTCCAACATGAACTTCGACCCATTGATTGAGATCATTAATTAGGTCAATTTCTTATCTTTATTTAGATCAAATTATGTAACTTAACTGATAAGATATCTAAAAATCGAAAAATACAATTAAATATTGTCCAATTTTATTTTTTAAAAAAAAAGAAAATTATCCAGAACTGTAAGCATCTTGGGCTGCAGGTAGAACCTGCCGGCACGATTTTATCTTACAGGACATCTTATTGTCTTTTAATTTGGGTCAGAAGACGAGTTGCCTCGGTCCATTTGTTTTTCTCGACAACAGTTTGCTTCAACATTATGAATGCTCATTCCGTTTTCATATCGAAAAATATATAACTTTCAATGATAGTGAACAAGGTGAAGAATTAATGGCCTTCACTCTTTCAGTTATATTTGTAGACAAGTGTGAAAGGAAAATTTTCTTTGCTTCTTATTATTCTGTCGGAATGTTTTTCTTCAATCGTCTTGGTCCTTGTCACCGCTTTTGGTGTTATTTGTTACGAACATGCATCTACCACAACTTACGTGATTCAAGAACGTGAAATTTCTCCATCTAATTTTTTTTAGAGAACACAGGAATACTGTAATGTCGTTCCTTCTTCAAGTTTGTATTGCCAACAGATACTGGAACTCGAAGTCATACGGTATCTTGTCAACAGTAATGGTGGGTATTTTGCCACTGTTATGGCCTCTGAAGCAATCCACAATGGACTTTCTCAATGATCCAGATGTAGGCAACTGATGGCAAACCCACCCCACTAACGAGTCTGTGTCCATGGCATAATCAAGCAGGTTTCGTAGCAGAAGGTCTGGGAATGCTATTCTTTTTGTTCCGGTTACTACTATTGAAGCTTGCAGATACTCTAGCTTTGACTTCTCCAACTCAGCCATCACACCATCACCTGTGTAAACTCTCACCTGCATATTTCTATCCACATTAAGGAACTGGAAAGTTGAAATTTTTTGGAAGTTTTATCTCAAAAGGTTTGAACTCATTAGATATTGGCATGTAGAGTTGGAACTCGACTCCAGAACTTACGGCAGGAGAAGAACGTGTTCCACAGCAGAGAGCGAATGTGACGTTATGATTCATTAGCTCGAGACCGTAAAGTTGGCGAACGAAGGCTTCTTTATCGTCCTTATCATTCTTTTCGTGAACCTGTATATCAACGATGACTTCATTTTTACGAGTATGTTTATAATGGTTAAATGCAGCCCTTGTACATAGAACAATATGGAATCAAACAAGATTCACTCGGTAAATTTACCTTGTTGGAAGATGTAGGTTTCCTCAAAATGTAATGCTCGATTGCATAAGCGTTGAGCGTGCTTCCCCCAATGTTGAGAGTTGCCTAGATTCATTCGAGACATCAACAATTATGATAAGAGGGTAATACTTACTTAATGTTTAACAATTCTAATTGTTGCTTACTAGAAGAGAATGATAAAATTAAATTTCAGTTTTATGTGGGTAACAGAGATTGTATAGCATTCATGATTAATCTTCTAAACTAGGCTAGAATTAAGCAGTGAAGAAAAACGTACCTTGTTTATTAAAGTAAATAATTTTTCTGAGGTTGAGGGTACTCCGCACTGGAGAAATCCCTGAATGTGTTGGAAACAGATAACACAGATAAGGACTAGAACAAAAGTTCAGTATAGTGACCCGTCTAGCTTGCTACAGATCAGAGCAGTAGCAGATATATATGGTTGTATCATGGTAAGAATAAAATATTGATAAAAAGCAATACATGCATGATACAGGCATTGTACATGTTGATCCAGAAGGCCAGTTTCTGTTGGTAACTCAGGAATTTCAAGTCCACAGTTTGGAGATTACTCATTAGCACCCTGCAGGAGATCACAAACCTGTAAGGATAAGCAAACAAATTTGTGTCTCCGCCATATTATGATTCTTAATCTGATAGTGAAAGTTCCACTTTTATTCTATTTATTACTATCAATTCAATGACGTAGGTAAAGATGCATTATTCATAAGGCCTACTCGTACATCGTCGACTGAATTTGGGACTCTATCTAAGTTCGACTTGAATTGAACTGGAGATGATTTGCAGTACATAAAGAAGTTTAAGGAAATATACCTTAACCTTCTTAGCAATGGAATAGAACTAGAACTTGAAATGTACTTTGGATCCATTGAGCTTGATGTGAAAATAACCAAGTTCTTGTATGGACCAATATCCCTTGGAACGGACTCTTCCACATTGAAGACTCCATAAGGGTCCTGTTGTCTTGATTCCTTCAGTGATGCAATGCACGATTTCGAGTGCAAGGGGGTCTCAACCCTGAAACTTCTTGATATCATAGAAGAATGCAAATACCTGGAAATTGGACCTGACTTTTCCAGCTCCATTGTTCTTGATGTTCTTAGTAATCTAACATATATGAAGTTCAAGCACTTCATAATGTTCTCTGACAGCTTATTGGGTGGCCACTGCTGCACATTTTCTTCTGACAGAATTGGGTCTGATATAGATTTCTGTAAGAATTCAAAGGGCATTTCCACATTCCGCTCTCTTGGCTGAAAGAAAAATCAAGTGGTTTTAAACCCTTATGGAAGTATGTTCAACGCTGCTATTCCCATACAATCACCTGCATGCAACTAGTTGAACTTGAAGTAGAATCGAACAACTGGGACACCGAAGGCCGACGTACCTTGGGCGAGGGAAATCTAGGGTCTCGCATAGGTGATGGAGACTTCAGAAATCGACCCTTTCTTGGAATCCTGTCTTGAAATTTAGCATCCTCGTAGGAATATTGGTTTTGTTTCTGAGCAAAAGATGTTCTTGAGGATCCGATTTTCTCATGTACACTGAAGTCACTAAGATTGTAATCACCTTTAATTGCTTTGCTTATGAAATGCAAAGCCTTATTAGTCTCAAATGGCATCTGTTCTTGCATTCTTCTGCTTAAAGGGCTAGGATGAGCAACATATGGGGAGTGGTCTTGAAGGTTGTTGATGGTTCCACCACGTTGCCATGGCGTTGACTTTTTTTCCTTGATGATATCTTGTTCTATTCTCAAACCAAGTTTAAGTTGACTTATTTGGCCTTCTAATCTAGCTATCTCACTCTCAACCGCTGCTAATTCTGCCAACAGCTCTTTTGCCTGCAAGTGTATGTAAGTAATTGAAGAATTAAACACCTTTTGATTACAGTTCTATCTGGGAAAAACATATTGGAAGTAAGCATGCAGAGCACATGAAAGAAAACTCTAAGAGCCGGTTGATCACTAAATTCAGGATTTAATCTCGTGCTTCCCACATGATTCCTAGAAGGCCAAGAGAAATAAAGTAAAAGAATCTTATTCACACCATATATAGTACCTTGGGAGGAAGAAAACTTGGGATAGATATACCGGTTCCGTCTTTCTTGTTGTTATGCATATGCTCCAAAATCTCATGCACTTTTTCTTCTTGCTGCAACATGTTCTGAAGCAAAGAAACCTGTAAAATTGATTCTCATGATGACTATATCGTGTGATCAGTAAGCTACCAAGAAAAGAAATAAAAATTAATTAAGATTTCATCCGAATCAAAAACTGATCATTCTTAAATTTTTAACAGAGTTTCTTAGGCTCTTAAGACTTAAAATAGAACATCTCTCAAGTGACAAATATATAAATAAGATAGTTTTCCATAAATATATTTTAAGATGCCATAATCTAAGCATTTCGTTATAGCTATTTTACAATTGGTGTCCGCCGTCATTTTCTAAAGGTTAGAATTTTTAGCACATTAAGCTGCTTCTATGTACAACCCACATTAATTGTTTGATGTTGTACTTGTACCAAAAACAAGTACAGATGTAAATTAATTCGCTGTTTTCAATATTTAAGCAAATAATAGACATAAATTCTGCATTAATTGTAATTCCCATACTACAGGGACGAGTACAGGTACTAAAGGAAGTGAAGCAGAAAGACTAATGTCATGCCAATATTGTACATACATATGAAAATTTCCCATACCTCTCGTTCCAATTCTTCTCTCTTTTGCTGCTTACTGATCTTCTTTCTTCTCTGCAATTAGCGACAAACAAAACACTTAGAACGGTAAAAGTATGAGGTGGAAAGAATAAAGAACAAAGCCATAAGCTGTGGACGAAGGCAAGGAGGGGATCTTTTGCGACAGACCACCAACATACTCCCATTCGTTGATAAACATGAAAAAGAAAGGAGGGTAATACGATGAATACTAAGTTCATGAAGTGATAACACTATGAATACTATGTTTATAAAGAAACCAAAAGTATTGGCAATCGTGTCAACTTACAGTATCCGATAGCATGTTCACAGACAAGTCACGAGAGGAACATATATGGACTGTGTGTTTCTTTCCCAGTGGCTTTAACCCCTCTCCAAAACGCCACGTTATTAGTGCTTAAGACAAAAGGGGAATGGCAAGAATTTGGTGATTAGAAATGTTGGTAATGTTAAAAGGAAGACCCCACTTCGCTTGGAACAAAAGGAAAAGTGGTGGATGACTGCTGAAGCCGTTGTATTAGTTTTAGTAGTAGGTTGTTGCTTGCTGTAGGAATTTGATTCGGGTTTTGGATGAAAGAAAACCAGAAAAAAGGTATAGGATTGAGATTTATGAGAAGTTGTGAAGGAGCTTTCAGGGAAAAGAGGCAAAGTTGGTGCGTTGAAATGAGTTTTTAGTAACTGTTCCAATTGTGGAGTGAGACATCATGCCAACAGAAAAGCGTAGCCTCGTCCTTTTGCTTTGCTTGTACTTGTGGACTTCGCGAGTTAGGGTGATTATGCCTTCTCTAATAAGTCGTTTTCTGTATTAATGAGCGAAAAAATTTGACAAGTGTAGGTGAGCTTTATTATGACCCAAGAAAAACAAGGAATGAGTGGCTCTTCTCCTAAGATTTCTGTCGTTTTAAAAATTAGATCATAGTAGGTGTAACTCAACCTTTGTTACCACTTCTGATGTTGTCTGCATGCAAATAAATAAATGTTACACATTTGTCTATATCTTGGAATCTCATAACAAAGGCCCCAACTTGCTTAACAGATATTATTAATCAAGACAAATGTTTCTGGTAGCCATTTAACTGATGTCATTGCTGTCTTAATGTTTTTTAAATGAATTGAATGGCTTTACTAAAATCAAAACCATACGAAGGAGAAGACTAACTCTCAATTTAATGAATCAATTCAGAAAGGAAAAAAATGATTTCCAGTATAAATCTTAAGCAGGAGAATTACAAAAGATTATGCTATATAAAATAAATTAGAACAATGGAAGATGAGAATGCGCATACAAATGTCACATTCAAAATAAATAACACTGAAGGATGACAAACACAATCTCCATTGCATTGTACTGAGATATTCCAACAAATTGGACAGATAAACATTAAGCAATGTATCAACTAGTTAAATCTAGCAAATATTTACAATTGATTTTATCCACAGCATTCATACAAAATAAAGCTGGAATTCGAGCTTTTTGTTGACTTGATCAAGCCACCAGAAGCTCTTTTAGTAAAGAGAATCCATATAAGTGTAACGAACGATCAATCACAATAATCAAAGAACAAGTGCGAAAATAACAAACACACACATTTACGTGGTTCACCAATATTTTTTGGCTACGTCCACGGGCGGCTAGAGTTTTATTTCACTATGAATGTTTTCTGACATAAGTACACTAGGAGAATAGAACGTATTTATATGCCCAGGAGAATACAAAAGACATATCTGCCCTCCAATAATTGATCCAAATTTTCACCTCGGGGCTTGGTGTAAAGTCCAAATATATTATCAGCTCCATATCTCAACAACAAGTAGGCAGATAACTGAAACTCGCAGTCTTGCAGAGAAGGGAAGCACAAGCATTCAAATTACTGCTTCGAAGGTCCTGTAAGTACTAAGGCAGTCCACCCAGAACTTCAAAACATATCAAAGCTCAGTGTAGGAAATCCTTCATTGGGTCATCAAATTGAACTTTCTTCATCCTATATGCCTCCATATCCTCAGGAGTAACCTGCAATACATAAAGAATAAGTGAGGTCCCCATAACTAAGCGAAACAAGCAGATAAAGATTGATGGCTCTAAATCGGTAAAGTTTAAACATTTCTGACACCTCATCATTCCATCTGACATTGTACTTGCGTTTTCTTTCATCTTTTTCTTCCTTCTTTCTATCATCCTCCTGTACAAGAAGAAACAGAATTTCCATCAATGCAAGCTTTACAACCTCTTCAACTGCAAGTTCATAAAAAAAAACAACCGATGCATGAGCAGCAATATGAAACTCTGTTGAATTTACACTTCTAGAAATCCAAGAAATGTGTATTAATTAGCTATTAGTTCAAAGATAAAGTCTCCATAAGATTTATTTGGAGTTCCATCATAGTCAATATGATCTATTTCGATATGATTTACTTTTCTAGTTAGATTTCAATTCCTGATTTTAGTTCATACAAGGAGCAGTTTAGGCTTTTCTCTCCAATCTTCCATTGGTAGGACGAGTCATACATCACTAAGCCTCAACTTGGCATCCTTAAAGAACCAAAACCCTGCCAAATCCTCACTTCTCAGTTTCTTAGTGATATAAATGCGCACTTAAAAGGAGTTCAGAATAAGCAAACAATGGTGACATTCTCCACTCTCCCACCAACAGGAAGAATCATATGAAAATAATGAAGTAAAGGAGAACATGTGTTAAGGGGTTGAGTTCCACACTCACCTTTCGAAGAGCTGCAGCTAGTAACTTGTCATCCAAAACCAAATCATCAGGGACCTCAGTTCCCCAAGTAGCATGCCTTTTCTCCTCCAATGTACGTTGTGAATCTGATAGATCATTGAAGAAGTTCTAAGGTTAACTGAGAAGACACAATTATCACATGGATAAAAAGAGCACAAAGGATGCAAAATAAAATATTTTCAATGGACCAAGACATCTGCTTTGAAGCAAATCACACAAATAAGAAACAAGGTTTAGCAGTTTATAGATAGCAGTGCATAAAGGCAAAAAAGCAGCCGATTATGAGAGAAAAAGACAATGTTCAAACCCTCAGTAGCCTCTTTTCTTGCAAGATTAGCTTTCATGAGATCAGCTGAAGCCTCAGCTGCCTTGATTCCTGCAGCACCTGTGCAATAGCTGTTCCGGACGGTTTGCTTGCAGCACTTGTAGCCCCATTGATGGTCTTTCCACCAGGAACCCCACAAGCTTGTATGGTTGTTGATGTAAACATCCTCTTCATACTTGCTTTTTGGAAGTGAAATCTCCTGTTTGGGGAACAAAGAAGTTACTATTACATTATGCATGCAAGAGGGTGTAAGAGAGATTCGCATAGAAGATAATCACTACGCTAAACTCATGCACCCGCTCGAAAAATGGGAGTTGAAAACCAAAGTCCAATTAATTGTAAGGAATTTCTAAGTTTACTAGATAAATAACTGCCAGCCCAATGAGTCTACTGATGTGTAAACAAAAGAACAACTATTATCCCTTTTTGCTCGACTTTTCAACTAGACATGCCTATACGAAACAGTATGCAAACCTAGTTGTTGCATCTGATTCAATGGGATCACTACATGAAAATCAAGGTCTTACCTGCCCCTTTACAATCCGCCCAGCACGATCGTATTCAATTTGTCTTTCACTTTGTCCCAACAAAAGCTCTCTTGGAAACTCTTCTTCACTAGCTGCATTACCATACTTTTCAAAAATCGTATCCTTAGCTCGTGTCTTCATTTTCTCTTTTATGACCTTGTAATTCTTATAAAGTAACTCAGCTTGAGATGGAGCTGCTTGCATATGCATATCTTGTCCTTTCTCAAACGCTTCCCAAGCATGAATGTTCAGCTGCTTGAACTCTAAAGCTTGACCACTATTCCTATGTTGGTTATCTCCCTGCATGGTAAAAAATGTTTTCTTAAAAAAAGCAACTGGAAAAGGGAATATAATTAGTTAGTCCAATGCCCAATTTTCATGGGCACCTACCTCATAGAATTTCTCATTTGGATCAGCATCTGGAAGCGGATCTTCACGCATGGAGCGGGTTTTAGGGTCATAGTGAGCTGAATTCACATCAAGGTTTAGTAGATACTTCGCTGTATCTTCCCGTATACGTAAATTCCTGCAAAAAAATGTTCAGGAGGTGTAAGAGTAACACCCAAATAGAAACTGAAAAATTGCAGAAAAGAAAAGCAGTGAAACCATGGAGGACTTATTTAGGTTATTCTTTGATAAAAACAAAAAATAAAACTTTTAAAGCCCCCTCACCTTACAGTCCCGGTACTTCCACCACCTGTTGTGCGCACACGCTTCTCCACCTTTGCAAAGTCCATTTGTTTGCTCTCATCAACCTTGGCTTCATCAATTCTTAAATCATCATCATCATTGTCTTCATCACTAACCCCAACTTCAGCATTTTCGTTGTTATTCTTCTCATCTAATTTCTTAAGCTTCTCTTCCTTCAGATACTTCTTTCTAGCTGCTTCTCGTGCTTCATATCTCTCAACAACATAGGCAAAACTTGTTGTATCATACCCATTCCACCGGTCACGCTTTCCATCATAATCAAGCTCAAAGGTCTCTATTTTCTCATCAGGGGCAATGTGTTTGTTAGTCCATTTTGCCCCTGCTTTCCTGGGTCTTTCCATGCATGCCTTTGCATCATGGGTCATGGCTCCACAGCTGAAATAAGCAAACAAAAGGAAAATTTAAACTTTCAGTCCTCTTACTAATCATGTCGTACTAACTATTATTGATGTCAATGCAAAAAGGTTCACTGATAGGTACAAATTTATGGAATTCAAGAAAGCTACCACTCACCCATACATTTAACATGTCTGCACATGCAGTGCACCAAGTGCATATATACTTAATCAAACGCATACACATGCAAATACAAAGGAAGAGGATTTACTTACTTTGCACATGCACCCTTTCTGTATTTCTCAGCCTGGAAAACTTTAGCTCCTCTGTCATACCACGATTTGGTATAGTTTGGATCTGACTTCCATTTCCTTTGATGTTTCAAGCTCTAGAAGACCGAGAAAGAAAGAAAATACAAGCTTAAGATTCAAGCAGCATATTAAAAGCATGTTGAGCTCATAGCAATGTGAAAAACTCAAGCACGAAATCTGCTTACAGGCTTTTCGGCATTAAGATACCAAGGGGCTGAGGACATATACTGAGGAATATGGGGATTGATCTCCTTTCCATCCTCGTCAACCTCTGCAGGAGCAAGACCTGCTTTTCGCGCTTCCTCAAGTTCAATTTGCTTCCGATGGTCCTCCCTTGACTTAAAAGAGACTGCAAGACCCATAAAATAGAGGTTAATCACATAATCTGAAAACCAACAATGGACAACAACAACAACAACAGCACCACCGTATATTATTCTGCTGCAGCATAGAACTAGAAACGGATAACAACATGCTAGCATTTTGCGAGGCAGTATGTAAATACATCGAAGATACAGGTCGGTGTAATTTCTCCAATTAAGATACGTTAGTTTAGAACACCATTTAAACAGAGCAACGCCAATGCAATATATGGTACTATCGTGTAATCGGAGAAATTTACACATGATACGGGAATACGACGAATTTACCCAAAAACAAGCAGACGGATTTGTTGTGAAACGATGATGGAATCGGTAATCCGAGTTAGGGATTTCATATCATCACGTAGAATCACATTACAAAATCAAACAAAGCAGAAGAAAAGAAAAA
>JANIHZ010000008.1:6615475-6638987 GCA_027478365.1 Erythroxylum rufum
TTACAAATTATAAATAGTTACTTTTAATTTGAAGGATACATGATTGCAGCCTCTTCTATTGTTTACTTTACCCCGTCACTTGAAGTTATGACTTGCTTAATGCATAGAGTGTCCTCAAGTTTATCAGATACAGCTACTCTTCAGTTGCCAATCACAACTTCCAGAGGATAGAGAATGCATAAAATGTCTTGAACTGATTAGAAGACACTGGGGAGTAGACCTTTTTTACCTGAGCTTGCTGCTTTTTATTTCAACAATGGAAGAGCACATTGAACATTTATGTTTCACAATGTACAGGTGAAAGGTCAAAAGAACTACAAACAGAAAAAGAAAAAGATGGTGGTGGTACTTTGTTCCTACGCTATTTTTCATTTCATATAGGAAGCAAGGTTATAATGAAAAAGATAATCTCTGTACAAAGCATCAGAAGTTGGGTATATTGTTGTGATTGAAATCGCAAACTAATCTATACCTGTACCTTGCAGATTTTTCTTTCAGCAATGGATTCTCAGCTGCCCAGCTCATAAGTTTCCTTGAGGTATTTTTACTCTAATTTTGTACAGAAAAGGTTGGAACGTAGAGAACGTTGATTCTATTTCTTTTGGTAGGTAATCATTAAGAAGTAGGCAGCCATACGGGAAACTAGTCCAGTTAGGAAGAGCAAGAGTAAGCATCTATACCAATTGTTGAGGTCGTACCCAGCGTTCATAAGTGAACCACACCTTGTTATCAGCCACACCCCGTAATATCTGCAAGAAATTAGAAGACTGAATCAGGAAAGTTGATCCAGTAAAAGGAATCGTATCAACATGGAGTAGAATAACCTAACCTTTTAGCATTTGATATGACAAACCCTTCCAATGCCCATTTCGTGAAGCACAAATCAGATATGAATTCCACAATCTTGCCATTATCATTCTGGATTGCTATTAGAGTTAAAACAACAGGAAGAAGCACAGACCACTGCATGAATCACACAGAAGGTTGGTTGTAAGTGGAAGTGGAAACATATTTGTGGACCTAACTCATAAAGCAAATGGTGCTCCAAATCCTTTACCAGTTGTGCCGGACCAGGTTCAAGGGAAATAGCCAATGCATAAGCTATGCCAGTAACACAGTACACCAGACAGATTAAAACTGCATAATTGTCGGCAACACTTGATCTTGGATTGTTGAAGAAGTAGAACATGGATAGATACACAAGTGGCTTCACAATTGTGTTGAAATGATCGATCGTGTCCTTTGCAAGAAAGTAAGCCAAGCTGCTAATACCAGAACCGCTCTCTCTCCAGTAATGGAGTTTGTCCAGGGCAAACGATCTCATAGCAGCAATCTTGCACAGGAGAGCTGTAGTCAATCAGAACTTCATACTGGTGAGAGAAGAACCTTTGCAGGCGCCTAATAAAAGCCAGGTACACTTACTTGGCTACTCTACATTTTCAGAAACATAAACCCAATTCCTCGAAGAATCTGTTCCTTTTGTATTATCATTATAAATGCAACAAATCGAAGGATTTTACTTACAAACTGCAATGACAGTGTATGTGTAACCAGACACCCCAAAAGTTTCGTCGCTCACTTTAGCTAATGTTCCTAAGCAGATTCCAGCCAGCAACAAAATCAAGTAATCTACAGCCTGTGTCTTTGCTTCTCGTAGCCTCTGCTTACCAACCCTGAGAGAAATTTTTGACATAATGATGTTTCAGTATTGTTATGATGAAGACGTGCTTTGTCAGTATGAGCAACATGAAGTTAAATACTTCACTATAGAAATGCATGGTCCTGATAGTTCAAATTTGAAAGTTCTATTACCTTATGAAACTATTTAGTTGCAGGACTTGGAGCAAGAACAAACTGAAAATAGTGAAGTTATGCATACCTTCCGAGGAAATATTTGTATTGTAGAAGGACACCAGGAGTTCTCCGTCCAGATAAATCACCAGAGCTCAAAAAGTTGTATTGGAGGTTATCTTTTTTAGTCTCCACGTTAGACTTGACATCCTGCCAAAAGTCTCCCGTAAAAGCCGATGCTTCAGATGTTGCATCACTTGGCCTTCCTCCGTGAGATGAGTCTTCACCTCTTGATGCTCCCAGTTGACCAGCACTCTGCAGCATATCCATGGGAACTGGGTAGCCATTGTGAAGCATCCACCTGATGGGAAGTTCTTTGTAGTTCACTCCTGAGGCTGGTTTTACTATGCCCTCCAAAATGTCAATGAAGTAATCTGGAGGATTCACACGCTCAGGCACTGTGAGTCCAAGTCCGGTAAAATATTCTTCAACTTTCTTCACTGATCCATGATAAACTGTCAAGCCACCCTTGGCTAGAAGTATTAAATCATCAAACATCCTGAATAATGTATAGCTGGAACAATCCGAGAGTGAAAAGAAACAACAGAAAGAAGGAATAACTCAGAATCTGAAACAAAATCATATTGAAACTATGGTGTAAATATAATGTTCAAAACGGAAATGACGGCACGTGGATAAAAATTTGAAACGTGAATCCATGTATTGAAGGTAAGCTAACCTTGGCTGGTGAACGACCATGCAAATGTTTACTCCCTCGAAAGCTTCACGTCGGAGAGCTCTAAGCAGTAACTGGGAGGACGAACTGTCGAGTCCTGATGTGGGCTCATCTAATATAAGCAGTGAAGGTTCCATAACCATTTCAAGACCAACATTTACCCTTTTCCTTTGACCACCAGATATTCCTCTCTTCTCCACCGTCCCAACAAGAGAATAGCGTATTGCCTGGAGCCCCAAGGACTCAATCACTCTTTCAACAACCAAAATCTTTTCTGGCTTCGGAAGGTCGGCGGACAATCTGTAATGAAATCCAGTGTGAATAAAAGAAAAAGAAAGATTGACAAACCATTGCAGCTAATTTAACTATTTTTGGGTGTACAAAGTGCCAGCCAGAGCCTGACAGATGAGACTGGCAGGATAAGATAAGCTGTAGCTATGCAAACTCCTGAAATTTCTCGAGATGAACCATGCCTACCAAAATTTTTCTCAACTCCTTAACTAGATGTTTATACTAAAAAGTTTCCTGGGAGTTCAGATTTGGTACTGCTTACCTGCATCTAGCACTAAACCAGAGATTCTCCTCCACAGTTAAGTTTCCATGCACAATATCATCTTGAGGCACGAAGCCAATGATTTTCTTGTAAGATTGGATCGGATCCATCTTACCATTTACAAGAACCATACCAGTAACGGTGCATCCACCTGCTTTTCCCGTCAAAGCCGAAAGAAACGTAGTTTTCCCAGCTCCAGAAGGACCCATGACTGCAGACACTCGGCCAGGTGATAATTTTCCCGTTACACATCTAAGAAGATGTTTGTTTTTACCTTTCAAAGTGAGTGTTAGATCCTTAAAAGCAACCTCGATTGGAGGCCTCTTCCTGATTTCAATATCACTAGCCATGGAAATCACTCCTGAGAAGGTCAAGTTCTTGTTCTGCTCCTGAAATGCCTTTTCCCTCTCAATCTGCCCATATGCATACCTAAACATTTGGCTCTGAGTATGCAACTGCTTACCCCTTGGAGCGTTCTTCTTGATGTTCCTATCTCCAATCTCCAGATTGAAGCCTTCAGGACTATCAGGGTTAGCTTCGATTTCATGCAGCATACTTGTTAGGTTACTCTTTTCCTTTTTCTTTCCCTTGGCGGCTGAGGACATTGGGGGTAGGGAACCATCACCTCCAAGTTTACCCATTCCTTTCTGTTGGTCCATTTTAGATTTTGTGCGAGAGAATGTGCGTGACAACTGAGACAAATTCATTGCACCCTTCTTAGCAATATCTTTTGCGGATTTCCATTTTTCACGTGCCTGTGCTGTTTCTCTTACATCTTGAACTGCCTTCTCCCTGGTTTTTGCTTGTCGTTTTTCTCGAGTTGCAATAACTTGGTCAGAACAGTTGTACATTATGATCAACAGAAAACTTAAGCCAGCCTACATGAAGAGTTTTGGTGTCAGGTTTAATACAACACCGAATTGAACTTAGTAGGTTAAACCAAACTGTAAACTCTATCCACCTAGTAACTTAAGTTGATAGAAAGTTTCTGCAACTATACTTTCAAGCAAGCAAACATCGAATTGATCACTTACAAAAACCAAGACGCCATACGCTGTGATATTCTGATTAGATGATTTAGGTTTACAAGTTGCCAACCGGAAACATCCTGCAAAAATCGGGATTAAAGATTATAAACTGGTGAACTAGGGAAGATTGGCATTATTAATTTGCTTTCAACCAAGTACATGAAAGTCAGGAACGTCTTTAATTTCCTTCATCCATGTTCGAGATCCCTGTGGTTTCCAAACTCCTATATCCATTCTTTCTTATCTTTATAGCTCTTACGTTTACAAAAAGCACAAATTTAGGAATCTTACACACCTGTTTGATATGTAGAACCAGCCCTGCAGTAATATCTGAAGCAGAAAAGGGATGCATGCGTTAGTTGATTAGGAAACAGCGAGAGATCAATTGTCATGATGAACTTGAAAAAGTTGGCAGAAAAAAGAAAATCTCAAACATGCAACAACAATGGAAAAAAGCTATAACTTGTAACTTTATAAATAAGTGGTGGAAGTTCTGGGATAATTATCGATACCCCCTACTGCAAGGATTCTTTTGGATAGTAGACGGACAGTATGATCCTGCTGAACAGAATATCTCGCTAGTACTAACTGCATCGAGCCAAACATCTGCTCCACCACATGTATGGTTTGGCTTCGCAGGAGGTAGTTGGTAATGGTATCTGCAAAAAAAAAAAAAAGAAGAAGAAGAAAAAGAAAAAGCTTCTCCACTGAACATTTAATTTATGCCAAACATCAAGGAATTTGAGGTCAAGTGCAAAACAAGAAAGGACTTACGGGTCACATATACCAGTGGTTTTATTCAACTTAGAAACTGGGCAGTAAGCACCTAATGGACATGCTGCAGTGGCAAGACATAAGAAGATGTTAACAAATAGATAGTCGCTTTTTATCAGAAGGCAATGAACTCGATGCAATGATCTGTTCTGCAGAAACAAATGCATCAGGTTCCTGAATTCTTCAAATTTTGCAGCAGAAACACAAGACAAGCAGTATTATGAAACCTATAACTTTACGAAAAATAAGATAATGATCGATGAAAAGTATCATAATATCTTAACGCACAGGATTCCTGATACTCACGTATCATGCAAGTTAGGCCGTGAGGACAAAAGAAACCTTCGCAACAAGGTTCACATTTAGTAGTTCTAAGAGGCATGTGGGTTGTATTTTTCATTTCAACTTTGACTCCTTTTTCAACAGAACAAGCCCATCCAGGTTCACATCCAGAGACCCATGAGCTCAAATTGCAGTTCTTGTTAGGCTCCAAGTAATTGGCTTTCTTCTTGGCATTGACAAAGAAACTGTTTATGTAGAACTTTACCTCGGCGGCGGTGCATAAACGCCGTGTCATATCTCCTGACAAAAGAAATGTCAGAGACAATGTGATGACTGAAAGAGACTCTTTTGGTGATCATTACCTATGAACCATACATTTCTGGAAATCCCCAACGGCAATAAATAAACTTGTCTATTGCAGCTGTTAAGGCTTTAGGATTTACAAACAGAATAACGAGCTATAAGCACAGTTTTAATTCATTCTGAACCTTTGGTTTTCTTTGCACAGTTGGATATGAATTGTGTGTCCTTGGAGAAATTGAATGCCATATTCCAATCTGCATCCCTGCAACACAGAGCAAAAGCATTGCAATCCCATTTGAAAAATATCTGAGAACGAAAAAATAAAAGAACAGAGACATTAAAGGGCTTCATTTACTTACACGTCTGTTATGCAGAATCCTAAATGTTTTTTAATGTCTTCCTTGAAGACAGAGGTGATATTTGCAAGACTAGTGTAGACCATCTGCGATAGGAGCTGTTCCACCGCAGGATTTTTGGCAAGGTCTTGAGCATCTTGGCAAGAGACATGATGTGACAGTAACACCAATCCAAAAAAGACAATGCAGATCGACCCAGAGAGAAAACTATGATATGCATTAACCTTCTCTATGCTCATATCTTTGTCCAAAAATCTATACACACTGGAATAAAAATTTGTGCTATTTACGTAGCAAAAACTTTGTTCAGCAATCTTCAGGACTGCCTGGGAGCTTGAATGGTCAAAGGAGCAACCATAGACAATGTGGAAGTTGAAAGACGTAGGCCACAAGATTTGGAGGGAGCTGACAAATGGCTCTTTAGTGTTTCAGAGGAAAGAAATGGCAGAGAGGAAGAGTTGGCGAAGTCCTAGGAATAGACATGCGAGTCTGCCAAAATGGAAGGGACATGTTCACTCTATTATTAACCCTGAAGACCAAACACTTCAACATTATTGACTTCAATGTCTTATATGCTCTTGATTTCTAAGACCTTCCACTCGAGATTCAACAAGAGAGAATGAGAAATTGAATATATATCTATATATGTATATATCGACATCATACCTTTACATAATTCTTTTAAATACATTTTTTTAAAATATTTGTATATAAAAACAAATGATATAATCTATCAAACAGACTTTTTCAATATTCATATTTGTCGTTTATCGTAGACAATAAGAATATAACAAGTCCGATTATCTCGCAGTTGCTTCATACATCTATCGAATATATAAAATTATACTTATTGTTACTTTGCATTTTATATATTCTTTTTTATCTCTTTAAATTACTTTTCTTAACCGAGATAAGCATTATGACTTCTCCCTCAAAATGCTATTTTCTAAGATTACCTTCTTCTTCTGTTATATTATTTCATTTAATAACTGATTAATCATTGAACTCCTATTGTCCAATTTGTGTTGTATGTCTTATATTTTCTTCCTTAACGTCAATTAAGGTTTGGAACCTCTGAGGCCCTCTCAAATTCCTCCTTGAAAGCTATCTTCTTCCTCCTCTTTTACTCTCGTGGTATACCTTCCACTGTATGGAAATCATAAACAGCTGACTGCTTCATGAAAATTAAGACAGAAAAGAATCACATAACACGCAGCTTACACATTAATCATACGTGTAATAATCTTCAAATGCTTCACGTGTAACGTCTCTCCTCTGCCTGGCTTTGTATACAAACGCAAAACCCACCACAGACTCCTACCTTTTGTACTGATTAGCTTCGTGAAAACCGAGGCAATTTGGCAATGCTAAACTTAACCATTACCATGCAACCAAGTTAACTGCACGTGTAGCTTAGCTACGCTAGACAACCCGAAACTGAGTTTCTAATACCAAACTTGTAGAAAAAATTTGAAGAAAACAAGAACGGAAGCAGTTTCTTTACTCTTCTCGTTTGTTTATAATTTTTGTTTGTTGGCTATATATCGAAGTCGATATTCAGTGATGACGACCCTCGTCATGTTTGTATCTATGAAAACAACAAAGATAAAAAAGCAAACAAGTTACAGAAAGATGGAAGTTTATAGATTTTATAGAGGATAGATCATAGATATGCATGCTTGCACTTTTCTTTACATTTCGCTCTTTCTCTGGCAATTTCAGCCATTGCAGCGCTCACTTAGTTGATGGTTCTGTTAGATAACTGGAAATCGTCGGTGTAATCAACCCAATAGTGCATAAACCTAGAACCTAAACCTAAAACTCCTGAACTTAAAGCTAAAACAGTAAAGATAAGAGGCTGCTTTCCTTTGCACAAAACAAAGTCAAACCGACTCTCTTCCGCTTTACGAACTTATGCTACATAAAGTCATCATCAAGAAAGTTGAGAGTCAGTGCAGGCTGGAAAACGTCATTCATAGGAAATCCCACATCAAAATCGTCAGCCAGATAGTGAAAACTCGGCTCGACAGGTGGTTTTAAATTGGAAATCTCACAGGTGTTCCTCACCAAACCTGGGGTTTTAGGTATAGGTTGTTGCAAATGAATTGGTGGTTCGCTTGAAGCAGCAGCCGCAGGAGGTGGCGGCGGCGGCGGAGGAGGAGGAGGATAAGATTGAGTGCGAGGAGGAGGAGGTGGACGAGGGCAATGATATTTAGCGGTACCAGTGCCAGTAGCTAAAATGATAAAGGGCTCGGCTACTTGTAGAAGCCACTCAATGGTCTCACCATCAGTTCTGTGACCGAGCTCGCGAGTAAGCTGAAAGATCCTGGCGGCGCAGAGAGCAGGAAGGCGGATGCGGCGGTCTCGACCATTCACCTTTGCATGTCGATCCTTCCTGGATTTACGATTCTCCGTGACAATACTGAGCTTTGGTTTCCATAAGTTTGTTGGCTTTGGAAGAAAATTAGGCTGTGAAAAGGGGTCCGGTTGGTCTCTTCTAGAGGAGTCAGAAAGAGCCATATACTCTGAAACACTCGTATTGCTGTCAAACGTGATTCTTCTGAAGGGTACTGCTCATCCAGAACACCACAAGAGGATATGCAAGAGCATGGCTTTTAAAGACAACGAAAGTCGAGTCAGTTCATTGCTGGAATGTTGAGAGAGAGAGAGGTTGGTGTCTGATGTGTGAGTCAGTGAGTGCATTGTTCTGATGTTTTTACACAAATGTTCAATGATATCCTGAAATTACTTCTTTTCATAACGCTACAACAAGTGAAGCATAAGCGTACCTTCCTCTTATCGACACCGGTGGTTTTATGTTTAGCACATCGTAATGAGCAAGACCTGAAAAAATAATTACAATGGCCTGTTGTCCATAATATATATATATGGTAAGTGGCCTTATTAGAAGAAGTTTTTAATGTTCACCTTCTTACTGTTAATGAATTTGACAAATTGGTATATTCACCCAAAAAGAAAGTGGCATATATATTTGTATGCACTCCACATTTATCACTTCAAAATTTTTAGGTAAAATAACTCTTAATGATAGGATGAAGTTATAATATGATCACATTCTTCATTTCATTAGATTGAGCATATATAAAATTTTGTTCATTATAATCTGGATCCAAATTATATGATCACTATTTAGTGAACTTGAATGATCATTATTATTTATAGACAAAATAATTCTTAAGATACAAATATAAAGTTATAATTTGATCATAGTTTTTATAACATTTTTTTCATTTCATTATAGTAAACATAAATTTTTTATGAATTATTATATCCTAAACTTAATATAATTTTATTAAATTCATGATGAACCATCATCTAAAAAGTCAAAATTAACATACTCCTTATACAAGACTCCCCACTTTATAAAGGTTAGGGGAGGGTTATAAATGAAAGAAGCTATTTTCATGATTCGAACTTGTAACTATAATGTCACAAAGAAGCAATTGGTACTGTGTGAGTTTATTCTTGTTATTTATCCACATCTCTTATAAAATCATTTAATATCTAGGTTGAAACCCATTTCTTTTCACTTAGAATCATTCATCTAGCTCTTATGTATAACTCACTTTTGCTTTTTCACTCATTTTTTTGTTTTGTGATAAATAAAGATTGAAGTTGTTTGCTACTATTTTTAAAAACATTAGGTAGAACTAATGAATGGTATACGTAAAGAATTTGGATGATAATGAGATGTGCTATGTCAGTCCAGTTACAATAATATATATGAATCATAACCAATTAAATAAATAAAGGGCCGTGCTATCACTAAAAATAAAGTTAATTAAGATTTTATTTTATTTTTAGATTAAAAATTTGTTTCTTTCTCTCGAGACTATCGTACGATATCTGCCAAGCCAAGCTAAGCTGAGCTTAGAATCACCCATCCATCCATCACATGCTAGATGTGTTGTTCGCTATATTTGCTTTGGCAGGTATCATCGAGATTTAAGGCAGCCTACTCCGAAGCGAGGCCAATTTTGTAGCTTTACAACAATTGTGGTACAATCTGCTGAGATTTAGGATAGTGAAGTGTTTTACTTTACAGAGAGACTATGGAAGTTGCAGTTCAGAAATTATAGATAGTTTGGTAAAGATCAGGACCCCTGATCTTTCCACCGGATCTTTGGTTATACAAATTAGGTGCCTCTCAGAGATGAAGTTGAAATTAGAATTGTCATGTGGTAAACACAAGATGGACAAAAACAAATTTCTTTTGACAAAAATGCAACCAACCAAACAAATAGTTGCGTTGTTTATACCGTCTTGGCATAATGGAGTATATAGTACCGTAAAATCGTGCAAGTGACTGAAAATCTCTTGGATCATTTGCAAATGGGATGTGCAGGAAATACATTTGAACTCTGCTCGAAAGTTGGTAATTGCCATCCAGGTTTTAGTTTTCACTAAAACTTCTAAAGTCATCTCCCTCCTGTCGATTCCATCCAGCAACATCAGGCACCTCATCAATATCTTCAGCTGGCTAGGAACGTCATAGGAGAGGTAAGAGAGAACAAATGGCTTGTTAAATTATCAGTTACAGAACCAGCTAAGTAGAAAGTAAAACAACATGCAAGGAAACTAAGGTTAATACCTGCCACAGCTGCAATAGACACCAGAACAAATAATCGATTATCATAACCAAGCAAAAGAGTTTGCCTGCCCAAGCACCACAAGTGAGATACCTAGCATGGAAACAAAATCGTGAACAATCTACGAAAGCCTTATCAACTTTGGATGGTTTATACCATGAAGACAATAAATAAATTTTAGATAAGAAGGCCAGCAGTTTCATACTACTCCCAAAATAAATCACCTGGTAAAAGCATTTGTTTAAATTTGTCAACTTTTGGATTATTATAATCTTTATAATGCAAATGAAATATGCCAAATAATACAATCTTAAATGTTGCAGACCGTGAAAGTCGTTCCAAAAGACTTTGATTTGGGCATTTCATAGCACGGTCATACACTATCTCAGTCCTTTTTGCAACATCGCGCCAATCATAAAGTTTCCTCATCTAGTAACATAATGTATCAGACATAATATCAGGCATGATTCAGGATACATAAATTTAGCAGGAGCCAAAACTGATACAATAATCCTACTCACTCGTTCATGCATAACTTGTGGGTCAATTTTTGGAAGTAGACTAATTGCTTTTCTGATTGCTTGTACCATATCACCAGGATCAGGTTTCGCAAGCACAACCATATCCTCTGGCAGAACCTATATTAAAGAGGGGACAAGTCAGCTGGTCAAATTGCTAAAAATTAATAATTTAGCATGCCACAACTTATAAACTGTAAAATCAAGCAAGAGCATGTTATCATATTAATCCCAGTTCCACAAAAAAAAAAAAAACCCATAATACATACCTCTGGAACACCACCGACACGCGTACTAACCGTCAACAACCCACAACTAGCAGCCTCTAATATGGCTATGCAGAAAGCTTCAGTTAATGAGCTACCAAAAATATGAAAGCCAATAAGAAACAACACCAAAGAGATATTTGCAGTCACTTGTAAATTTTGAAGAATGCATCTCCACCTACTAACAGTCGGGAGTTTAAACAACCATCAATACTAAGAATCTAAATGCTGCAAAAGTTCCAAAACCAATAATCATAAACATAAAGCTTGCATATTATTAAGCATTGAAAAGCTCAGTTCTTCATTTGTGGAGGTCTACTATGACATGCTAAATACATAACTTTTAATTTATGGGTGTATTCGACAATAGACACGAGTTGTTACCTTTTTAGATACATTTATGGATAGTATGTCAGATCAAAAGGCATAATCAAATAACCAATATTACATTAGACCATTTGTTTGTTTGTTTCCTCGTGTGTGAAATGAAATTCAAGTCATTTCAAGCACCACAAAATAGTTAAGCACCAAAAAAATTTGCATCCTGTTCCTAGTCCATCGGCATGCATGTATGAGAAAAGTCCTCCCCTAATTAGACACGATGCTTATAAATGAATGAAAAAAAATACAGAAAGCAGCCAGCCAAGTTATATTAAGGAAACAGTAATCTGCTTTAGCATTAGAAAAAAGGGCACACCAGTTCTTGTTCTATAGAAAAGTAGTAGGCAGGAAAACGTTAGTTCAAGCAATATGATAAGCCCCTTTAGCTAGAAATAGAAACATCCAAAATTACTATCTCCATCCAGCTCCAATGTTCGGTTTTTAGCTTCAATAGAAGAGAATGCCACACCTACTCCAATTCTTTACTTTCCATTCCAAATTCCTTGAAGCCCTATACGTACACGAATAGACCTATAGTGATGCTTTGTGCACAATTTTCATTTAACACCACATAAAAGATGAAGAATTCATCAATACAGAATATTATGAACTTATGTTATAGCCATTATTATTGGGCCCCATTGAACCAAAATTCTAGATCCCTTCTATGATAAAGCAAAGCACCAGTTGATGCATTTGTTGGCAAAATTTAATCCACTCAAGACCAACTGACTCCTCTGGAGACCATCAACAAAATATCCATCAGTTTATGACAAATCTAAGTGACAACACTCCATATTGGAAAATGGTCAGGTGTAAATGTCAACATTTAAACATTTAGTAGACATTCAAATTCTGTAGAAATTCTCCACCTGTTCAAAAATATATGGCCAGAAATTAAGACAGATCTCACATGAGAATGTGGCACAGCACCCAACATTTCAACTCTATCTTGAAGAGAATGTCTCTCCCTCATCTCTTCTAATCGCACCCGTTTAGGTCCATCTCCTCCAATAACAAACCGCACCTGAATAAGCATAGAGATCATTTGAGTTGAGAAAAATAAAAGATATCCATACGATCTTCACTGTCCACTTCCCACCATGAGATGAATGAGTTAGTTGTTCTACAGCATGGCCTACTATCGCAAAAGTTTATCCTGTGATTGATGCAGGAATATCTCTCCCTACATCAGCAATGCTCAGAAACAACTATATGTAAATTCATAAAAAGTTAAGTCAATATGACAACAATGGATGCAATCATAAAAGTAACAATGTTTATAAGCAGAGAAGTTAACATGCAAGCAAAATTCTAAAATATTGTTAAGCACCAGTTTATCTATGCTGCTTTTTAGTATGTGTAATTGTTAACCAAAATGCAATATTGTTAAGCACCAGTTTATCTATGCTGCTTTTTAGTATGTCTAATTGCGAGCCAACATGGAATTATCCATTAACAAAATTTCACGCGCCACAAAGGCATGCACAATTTTAAGAGAAATCACTTGTAACACAACATTTACACATCAATCAACTTACATTTGGAAACAAGTCGCAAACCTCTGGAATAACTTCAACAAGCAAATCTGCACCCTTACGAAAAACCAATCTACTTATGACAACAATAACAATTTCACTACCACCAGGTCGTTCTAAAGCAGGCTTAAACATAGTAGTGTCCACTGCATTTGGAATAACAAAGACCTTTTCCGGTGGTACACCTGATCTAAGCACTGTGTTTTCCTTGCTTGTATGAGACACACAAATAGCCTGGCTCACATCTGCTAAAGTAAATTGCAATACCTTGTTCATGTGGATGCTCCCAATATCAGCAAAACCGTAAAGTGAATGATCTGTAAATACAACCTTGTAACCCATCGTGCGTGCGTGCATTAAAGTTTCATGACACAGAGTTGAAAAGGCCTGATGCCCATGCACCAGGGATATTTTTTCTCGAATAAGAATAGTTCTTATAATTGGAAGAGTCCCATAAAGGGTTGGAAGTGTGTTTTGCATGATAAATGGTCTCCATGGTATGTAGTAAACTTTCAAGCCCCCAGTCATGTATCTTACACCTGAGCGATTACCGTAGGCATGAGTCACAACCACTACCTGAAAATTCATGTCGTAGATTAAGTTATGCTGTCAAGAACAGTTAAACCAAAATAGTATGATGCACTTCTAAAGTGGATGGCTTAAACATTCCTTAGCTCATAACAAAAGCAAAAGAGATAAGAGAACACTAACCACTTAGAAATAAAGACAGACTAATGCAACTTGAAATGATATTCTCTCTTTTCATTTCTTTAAGGTACAAGAAAAAAAGTTATAAAAAATATTTTTTGAAGGAAACCAGTCCCCCATTCTAACACACTAGATGACATGTTTTAATGCAAATGACCAATAAGTTCCCTAAGCCA
Organism: Erythroxylum rufum; assembly: GCA_027478365.1. Classification (NCBI taxonomy): domain Eukaryota; kingdom Viridiplantae; phylum Streptophyta; class Magnoliopsida; order Malpighiales; family Erythroxylaceae; genus Erythroxylum; species Erythroxylum rufum. Next base: position 6,629,496 of record JANIHZ010000008.1, read on the forward strand.
CCGTCATTAATTCATGGACTAGAACGAACATTTTAAAGGCCTTTATTCACTTGCAATATGAGGAAAATTACCACGTACAACAGTTCTATTGATAAATGGTAAATACATGACCAAGACCAATAAGCCGCACACCAAGATCATATCTAGTCGTATACCCAAAGGATCGGTATAGGTTGTTATTTACTAGCCCATTATCATACACATGATTGTATGAATTTTTCCCAGCAAACAACAGGCCAAAATTCCTCCCTTGTTACTATTTCCTCCTGCCCACAAAAAGCTAACCAGCACCAGGAAACAAATACATAAAAAAAAAATATAATTCCAAATACATAAATTACTCATTGATAAACATCCTCTAACCTTGTGACCAAGCTTTAGTAGACATTGTGACAGGTAATAAATGTGATTTTCAACACCACCAAAGTTAGGATAGAAAAAATCTGAAACCATCAGGATTCTATGTTTCTGATTAGCCATTAGATCAATGCATTACCTGCAGTAGAAACACCGTCCATGCATCAGAGAGAGCATCCAGGGTACTAAAGAGAAGAACTGAAGTAAAGCATTTAAAAACAAGAGGTTGACACAGTAAACAAATTGACAAGAGTCCTCAAGATATAAGATGATATTGGGGTTTCCAAAGGTCAGATTATTTCGGATCAGACCACACCAAAGTTAATAGAGACCTGATTGACTCAAAAGTGTTCATAATAGTTCTGTTTTGAGTTAGCCATTAAGCAATAGCAAAGAGGACAAAATTATAAGCATCCAAGTGCTTTTCGTATCAGGCAATTATGTTATAACTTCACCACATCCACAAATGTCTTCTTTTTTGTGACTAATCTGGGAAATGTAAGCAACAGCCATTGTCATTCACCAAGCCATCATCAACTAAAAGCAAAATTCAACAACCAACAAATAACTTGAAACAACACAAGTTGGGGCATAGGTTTCATAACATCTTAACTCAGCAACTCTTGTTCTTGAGGTCTTTTAAGTGAAGAAAATTCCAAGTACTCAAGGGTAATGGTAGATGCATCCAGGTTACTAGCCCGAAAATACGTTATGCAAGAAAATTTTAGAAAATATGCAAGCTAATATCGCCTTACATATGAAAACAAGAGACCAAAATGAATACAGGCACACCATCATTTCTCTGCCTATATTACTAAATGTCATTCCTTTCGGGAATTCAACAAAAAGTGTAAAACGAACTCAGGAAAATGATTCCAACTTTCAAGCCTAATCTCAGACACTCCCGGTCTTACCCACAGATGAAGAATACGATGGCTTTCCAACTAAAATGCGGGTCAAGCTGGTCTCTTTCTCAGGGTGTCGTCAATATTGGTGTGGTCTATGATGAAAATCTTAACAAAACGTCAACTTCAAACTGAACCAAATAATCGATTTTGTCGAATACCCAGATGGCCAACTACACTTATATGCGCCTTAAAAAGAAAGAAATAATTTTGAGTGATTTTACCGTTTCCAAGCATAAAATATAACTTAAAATTTACATCAAATAAAGAATACATTCTACTTTCCTTAAGTACGTATATCCCAAACAACTTGGCATATACGTAGAATGTGTATTTCCATTTCCTTTTGTAAACTTGACAAATTGGTTTTTCACTTTTCCTTTTTCTGCGGAGTTATGTAGAACCGCTGCAATGCAAACCCAAAATCCTTCCTCTCTTTTCTTTGGGTGAAATGAACCCGAACTTAGTAATTGACAATTGAGGAAGTTTGTATACCCGTAGATAAATCATTTTATGATAAATGCAAATGCATGAAATCTATCTGCTCTCATCAAAACATAAAAGTAGGAGTAATGTAGGAGATAACAACAAAGGAGTAAAGCAAACAGCAAACCTCAAGAGCACCCACAACGGCGGTTGGAGATTTGACGAAGCTCAGAGGTCGTAACAGTTTTCCCCTTCGCTAACTCATCTCTGAATACCATTGGCGCTTCGCGTCGGAAGTCTCGGCTGAAAATTCTGCTCTTAAAGTTATCACCCAGTTCCTTTGAATTCAATTCCTCGTCCAACACTTCTTCGCTTTGCAGAGCACCCAAAGAGGGATATCTTGCACCAAATACACTGGCTACCTCTGAGGCACAAAGAGATCGAATTTCGATGTTCGTGCAGTCATAAAAGAAAAACAGTGACGCTGCGTTTGCTTACTGTCTTTAGCAGTCAGAGATGGAACGGGACGAAATTTTGAAGACGGAACATAACAGAAATTGAAAATTGAAGACAGTGAAGTATTTAGTTGTGAAGGACATAACAGAGATAACTGTCTCTGTCCTAAGATAAAAAGGTATTTAGTTACAGTGGACAGAACAAAAAAATAGTGGGAATGACCAAAATGCCCATGCAGTATATTTGTAATATTTATTAATTATTTTATAATTATAGCAATATTTACTTGAAATGTATTTGAAACATTTTAATTATGATGAAATAAAATGAACAACCTAAATATTTATTAAAATGTGACACCTAAAAATTAAATAAAATTAGTTAATGAATAAAAACAATCATACAAGTTAGATATTTTACTACATAATAATTTAATAAAACATCTAAGCAATTGTGGAATGAATTACATAATAGGTTTAAATAAATTTTATTGAACATACATCTTAAATTCTTATAATATGTCATAATTTTAGACAACAATTTTTTTTCATGAATTATATATTCCTTTTTCTGTTAATGGAAGGTTCTTTTCATTTTAATTAAATCTTTGACTTCTATTCTTTTCCATAACCTAAATTTCTGTAATGAAGAATTTCTTCTTCTTTTTTTACAAACAAGATGCTGATTTTTTTATTTGGTTATGCAGTGCGCCATCCATGTATAATGCGATCCTCAATATTTGTACTGCTACTTTAGTGTTTGTACTTGAACTTGGACGAAGTTGGATGCAGACCTTGGATGAAGTTAGTTATGCATTGCGCCCTCCATGTATAATATGGTCTAAAGATGAAGAGTTTGATCTTGTACAACAATGGTCTTGGTCTTGGTATTTGTTTTTACTTTTATAACAATTGTAAGATATTTTTCCTCCGATATATAGATTAAGAATATAAAGAGAAGGAAATCTTCGAAATCATAACCATGCAATAGTATTAACACAGGAGGAAGCTCTCTAGGACATTGGCATGAATAAGCTAAGCTTTCATAATGTTTTAAATTGTGTTTCAAATGGTCAAAAACTCAATAAATCGTACTGAATGTGAGGTTGGAGTGAATGACTTCAATATTTGGGTTGAGAATGAGATTCTACTTACATGATCAAAGTAAGAAGGCAATGGTGAACCTCCCATCTGATTTGATTGACTTCTACTGAAAATTTTGGTTAGAGGTGGAATTATGCACTTTTGGAGAGTTGGCACAAGAGAAAAGGAAGCAGCACCCTCTATAGATTGCATTTGAATTAACCACCATTATTTCAACCTTAAATGAATGTAGCATTAAAATTCATAAATACTAGCATACAGAAAAACATTCAGAATAGTGATTATATACATGTTTCTATACACACTCATGCTTATAATAGTAAATGATTCCAAGTATTGAAGCTTCAATAGTAGCTAGAAGATGGAACCTGCTGATACAGAGCAACCAATACAGAGTAAGGATCACAAAGTCTAGTCTTTTACTAGCTACCAGGGATACCTTCAACAATCAAGAAGCCATGTTTAGTCTGTACTTAACAAATTCGTTATATCCTCAACAATTATTATGCAATCCGACAATAACACTTGGCTATTCGTTGATCCAAACCGAAACTGAAACGCAACAGATGAAGTAGAACTAGCCTTCTCCCTTCCGCTTGCCCTATTTTTCATTTGAGACCTTCCTCTCATTACTGCTGCAATTATGGTTTAAATCTAAAATACTCAACAAAGAATCAACTAATTTTATCTGAATTCTATGCATTACTACTTTTGGTTGCAGCATTATGTTTGTGACCCTTCAACAAAATGGAGCCCCAACAACAGAACAACTCTAAAACCATATCATTGTTGAAGTTTCACAGTCACAATGTCAGTCCACTTCACTTTGCCCTCCTCCAGGAAGTGATTTATTTATCAATAACAGCAGTGTCAGACTACAACAACTCAAATGAAAACAAAACAGAATCGACAAAGGTTGCTAGTTAATCTTTTACATCAACTGCTTTCTTGGGGATCGACATACAAATCATATGAGGTATGTAGGGTTGGATCATAATTCACTCTATCAATTTTAGAAAAGCTTCGACAACTTTAAGGGGAAATCGATAACTTCAAAACTATGCAACACCAAGCATTTAAGAATGATAAGCTAACTCACCGATTATGGTTACGAGTATCAGTGGCAAAAATCCAAAGAAGAATGTCCCTGCAATTGAGAGCAAAAGTTCAGCTCGAGGAATTAAACCCTGAAGATAAGAAAATTGCAAGTCCATGATAATCCACATAAATGTTAATCGAAACCAAAGATAACCCCAATGCCGTTCGTGAGTTTAGGTTTCAGACAACGTGGGGATTGAGTGAAGGGAGGGTATTTCGGAGATTTCATTAACGTATTTTGTTCTTGTCCTTCGGACAAAAATTTTTGTACCACAGTTTTGGAAGGAACAAAAATTTCTGTTTTTATCTTTTAAAGACGGAATAAAAATAGACAAGGACAACAAACAAACGCTACAAATGACAGAACTTATATGTTTTTGTCCTCCATCCTCACGTCTGAGGACCCTAACACCCCGTTTGGTTGCTGTCCCCGTCTCCGGGGACAGAGTACAGAACAGTAAAATCCTGTCACTCCCACCTGTTTGCTTCCTGTCTCTAGCGTTTTGTCATCTGACCTCGGCAGATAGAGACAAGTTATTTTTGTCGCTCACCAAACTGCAGGACAAGAGACATTCTGTCTCTACCTCCGCAACAATAGGTCACCCGTTGTCGAAATAGCCCCTGCCTCTCTCTCGTTTGTGGTATGTCCGCCGGCTCACCTGCGTCTCCCTCAACCATGGAACTGTGTGTCTCCCTCAACCGTCGTCTCCCTCAACCGTGGAAATGTGCGTCTCCCTCAACCGTCGAACTGTGGCCTCGTCCGTTGTCGACCCACAACCCCATCAGTCCTCTTTTCTGTCGACCCACAACCGGCGCACGTTGTCTCTCGCACACGACCCTTCTTCCCCAACAGCTTCGTGTTGAGGTTTGTCTGGTTGTAATGGATGTGAATAGTGTTCTTCTTCTTTGTTCCTTGGCTTGGGTCGGAAATAGATAATGTTTGTGGGATGTGTCTGTCTTCTTCTCTGTTTCTTGGATGTGTCCATGTTTGTTGATTCGACAAATGGGATTGCTTGTGGGGTTTTTTGCATTGTATGGTGGAATAGTTTCCGATGCTTGCAGATCAATGGGATTCGACAGATGGTTGATTTGAACAGATCGACAACATTTTTTTGTTTTTGCTTATAGATTCATCCGGTGGTGTCCTTTTCAAGCTTTTAACCTTTGTCTTTGTGGGTGTTTAGGTTAGCTGGATTCCATTGAGATCGGTGAGAGGTTGCTCAAGCTCCAAAACGAATCTTCAGTTCCAGTAAACAGGTAATGCAATTTGTCTTTTAATTACTCTGCATTATGCTATCATGTATGTGATATTCCTCGATATTTTTCTTTGGTGGTGCTACTATATAGAATTCGTGTGCTTTGTTGAGGACAACACCTGAGAAATATGCTCTGCTGTGCAGTGTTGGGAGTTCAATAATGTCCCTCCCTTCGTACATTAGTGATGCTTATTACCTCATATAACTACCCGTATCTTTTGAGCAATGGAATATTTGTTGCACAGTTCGTGTCTCCTATCTGGAGAATGGTCCGTAGAAGTAAAAATTGTGGTTATTCACTTGTATTTCTTGAGGAAATGCATATTTCTTTTATTGCTTCATTACATGTCCCTTGCTGTAATTACAGTTGACTTCAATGTATGTTGTACAGCTTGGGATTCATTTTCTAAGCTGTTTTTCTCTGTCATATTGACTTGGGATTCATTTTCGGTAGGAATGCAAAACAACGGTTAAGTTAGTTCTTAGGATCAATTAATTATGTTGTAGGTTAACAGGGAAACAGTCTTACTATGTGTGCTTTTTGTTTTTAAAACTCAGTTCTTATCCAACCAAATGTAAGTTTAATTGCTTCAGCTTTCTTTAATTATTGTTTGCTGTATCTAGGAACTTCTTAATGAAAACGAGATTAAAATTTTACAAAAGCTCAATTTAGAAGTTTGTGAGATTATAAAAGTCAGCAGCCAAAAATTTCAAACGAGATCTGAATCTTGTAGTGTATATAATGACATATTTTGGATAAACTAGTGGGCTTAAGTCAAAGACTAAAATTTTGATTTATAAAGTGGACTCAAAGCCTTTATGATTAGAAGATTTTTAAAATTGTAAGGCACTAAAATATAAGTTCTTGATACATAAAGGAACTTTAAAAAATCTCTTCTATAGATGATATTATTGATATAGAATAAAATGTCATAATTGACATGTACTCACATGTGCTCCAACTCTAAGTTTAGAACAACCTACACGGCCATATGGGGACTTAGGTGGCCATATAAGTGAGCTACACGTATTCAAACATGCAATTTTCGGTAGGAAGTAAGTTAGATGGGCATAGTCACTAAGACATTATCAGACATTTATCAGAATTTGCTATCAAATTGCATTTTGCATGTGCTGTTTTTTTTTTGACCGAATATGTTAAGTGTTGTCCAGTATATTAGTTGATTTTGGTTTGCACAGAACCTTGTGTGAAGTTAGTACAATTGCAGCCAATTGTACTAACTTGGCTGGGTACTCCTCATTCAAATCAGTATTGTCAAATTGCTGTTTTGAATGAGGATTAAATTCAATATTTTTGGTTAAGAGGTAATGTATTCAAAACAGATGCATTGCATTAAAACTCTTTAAAGCATTTTGTTCGCACAAGTGTGAGTAGGAAATGTTGGGATAATCTTATATAGGAAACCTATGATAGGTCCTACATAATTTATTTTTATTACGTAATATCACATTAATTGGTTGGCATTAAACATGGATATATGTACTTTGTTTATATGTTTCCTATGCAAAGTGTATTAGTACATGGACTTAGTTTTGATAACAATGTATAAATACTTTGCAGATAGTATTTATTAACAAACATGGATAACAGGCTTCGTGAAGCGATATTTAAGGCAATAGTGTTTCTTGATGTATGGAATGGGCAGTTGGAGTTAATGAAAGTGGTACTGTTGGTAGTGTTGGCAGTATACAGACGAAAACGGAAGAGGAGTGAACTTGCATTAGGGAGTAGGGCTTTGACAGTGCCATCAAGGGAAGCTAATATTAATAGGATTTTGCATGAGGGTGATAGGAATAGTCAGTGGGATTTAAGGATGGACGTTCAGACATTTACACTGTTATGTGAAATGCTTGAAGCCCATGGTAGATTGGCAAATACTGGCCATCTGCCTATTGAAGAAAAGGTGCTAATCTTCCTACGAATATTAGCACAAAATGAATATAATAGAGTATTACAAGTAAGGTTGATGAGATCGGGAGAAACAATAAGTAGGGCTTCTCATAGTGTGTTGAAAGCCGTACTAAGGCTGCAACATCTGTTGTATGTCAAGCCCATACTAATTCCAGATGATTGCACAGGCCCTAGATGAAAATGGTTTAAGGTTAGTAAACTTTGTTAGCTAGCACAAATTGTGTAATATCAGTATTGTAAATAACTTAACTCTAACTTTGTTTTCCTGGAATTTTATTCAAAGGGTTGCCTTAGTGTTCTAGATGAGACCTATTTAGATATTATGGTTCTCCCAAACAGAGAAACCCAAATATAGAGGTAGCAGAGGGAAAATATGCAAAAATGTGTTTTAGGAGTGTGTGATAAGAACTTAAATTTTATTTATGTTCTTATAGGATGGGAGGGTTCAGCATCGGATTCAAGGGTTTTGCACGATGCTGTAACGAGGCAGAATGGGCTTCAAGTGCCAGGGGGTATGTAACCTCTGAATTATACATAACTTCCAAAATTTGCACACATGTTTGATGATAAATGACCACCAAATCAGTGCATACATATTTTAGCATTGGTCTTACTTTATACTCACTGTGGCGAGAAAGAAACACTAGACACTTTGCACATTAAAGCACAACATGGGAAGTCCTTCAATCAAACATCATCAGAAAGCTACGAGAGGTGATTTTAGTGAAGAAACTACATTTTAAATGCACAACCAGCATTCTAGTATCCCTTAAAATCTGATTGCTTAATACATGGTTGTTCTCCTCTAATAACTTTCTCTATTTTTTTTTATCTTCCTTTCTTACCTGACCTTGTAAGAATAGTAATTGGGTAATCCCTTCACATCTTCATTATTTTTTTTAATATCTATTATCAATATCATTTTTATTAAAAAAAACTTTCTTGATTAGTTGATTTACTTTGTACGTACAGTAACATATAATGCACATATTTGTACCTGAGTTGATTCCAAACTTTGACTTACATTTTCAGTTTTGAATAAAGTTTTCCTACTATTTCTGCAGCATTCAGATCTCGAGGAAAAAAGTTAGCTAATTTGAAAAGTACTTCTTCTTTTATTATTAACTTTTTTCCTGAATTTAATATTAAATTATCAATACTTGGAAATATATATTAAGTTCTAAATTTAACTACATAGGCAACAAATAATTGAAACTTACGAGTTGTTATGGTACATTATTAATTTACTTTTCTAATCAAACATATCAATAATGAAATAAAGGTAAATATAAACAATAACTACATTGGCTCCAATTCAATTGTAAATAATAATTATGTTGATTCAACTATCAAAAGTAATAGTTAATTATAAATAAATTTCATTCTAAATTAACTTGTATAATGAATAAGTTTATAAACCCAAATTATTAATCAGTTTATTTGATATTTATAAACATACAAGTAAAAGAAAGTATAGATTATATATCAAACGTGTTATTGTTTTCTTGAAAAAGAAACAAAAACCGAAATCGTAAAAATATAATAAAAAATCAAAACAAAAAAAATGTATACTAAACAACTCCTAACATATATGATTAATATATATTTCACTTACATTTACTCCATTACAACAATCTTGGTTGTCTTCCAGCTGTCAAGTGAAATAGGTTTCTAGATACTCCTTTATCCTTGGCTAATCTTTTCAAAATCTCTTTGAAAGTCATTTGCAACTTTACCCGATCCCTTTGAATTTTCTGCTGAAAGAACCAAACTTTGTGGAGAATCAGAGAATGGTTTAAAGCACTTGCAAGATGCAAAGTGGTGGTATAAACCTAAACATATGAGAAAAGTGAATTAATCACCCAGTTTAAGTGACAGTATATTTTCATATAATTTAAACTTAAAATATCTTCAAAATATTAAATCCTAAATCAATTTTTTAATAATATTAATTTATA
>JANIHZ010000008.1:6674545-6687289 GCA_027478365.1 Erythroxylum rufum
ATAAATAAAAATAGAGTGGAGAAGAGTTTACTTGCTCACCAAAAAAGAAAGTAAATGTTTGAATTATATATTTTGTATGTATTTTTAACTAAATAAAAGAACAACCACTTATCAAAAATACATCGTAAATGAAACCGTAATTGAGTTGAGTCTAAGTTGTATGAGTATCAATTCATAGAATCTTCTGGAACCTCATCTCTTCCTCCCGCAATTAAAAATCTAAAACTAAACCCTAACCCCCTCCCTCTCACTCCATTTTCTTCTGTCACGCAGCCTCCTCTTCTTATCCACATCCTCCCAAAACCCCACTTTTAAAGCTTACGCTCACGTCTGGAATTCATAAGAAAAATGGCAACTTCTAATGCACTCTCCACTGCTTCCATTTTCTGCTCTCCCAAACAGGTACTGGTACTTGGTTTCCTGTCCTGTGTTTGTTGTGCTGGAAGATTCTTTGCTTGATATTAGTTTGTAGGAATAGGAGGAAAATGAAATCTCCCATATAATTTAGGACTTTTCCCCAAGTTCTTAGCTTTGTACTGGTAGTGATTGAGCTGTTACTTAAGATTGATGGGTTCTCAATTAATTTGCGGAATTTCGATTTATGCCCCCTTTTTTTTAATTCATTTGTGACATTATTGTACCTGCAGGGGGGGCCAAGAACGAGAGTGAATCAAAGAGTGAATTATGGAAGAAAATTTGTGGTTAGAGCTAATGCAAAGGAAATTGCTTTCGACCAGAATTCCAGGACAGCACTCCAGTCTGGCATTGATAAGCTTGCTGATGCTGTTGGCCTTACTCTTGGTCCTAGGGGTATTAACTACTAATTTTATCCTTTTGTTGAAACTTATATGCCATATGCTTACTTATCTTTGATATTTATCATGCCTGGTATGTTATGAAAGTTGACTCCCAAAATTTTCTCTTTATTGTTTTCTTAGTGTAGCCTTTTTCACAACCATTTTAAGCAGGAGAAAATATCGTGGTGGCTGAGCAATATTTTCTTTATTTGCAGGGAGAAATGTTGTTTTAGATGAATTTGGGAATCCTAAGGTAGTCAATGACGGGGTAACAATTGCCCGAGCTATTGAGCTGCCTGATCCCATGGAGAATGCTGGGGCAGCCCTTATAAGAGAGGTAGGCTTACTAATATTTCCATTTTCCTTGTTAATTTACAGTCTGGTTTATCACACCCATAACTGTACGTGTGCTAATTGGCTCTGAATATGTGCGTTGCAGGTTGCCAGCAAAACTAATGACTCTGCAGGTGATGGAACAACAACTGCATCAGTCCTTGCAAGAGAAATAATCAAATTGGGATTGTTGAATGTTACCTCTGGTGCAAACCCAGTTTCAATAAAAAAAGGCATTGACAAGACCGTACAACGTTTGGTGGAGGAATTAGAGAAGAAGTCTAGGCCTGTAAAAGGTCGTGATGACATCAAAGGTATTTTATTTTCCATGAAGATTTTGTATCTTCCTGTGTATTCGTTACCTATGATTCTGAAACTTGTAACTCATATATTGTTTTATTTACAGCTGTTGCTTCCATTTCTGCTGGGAATGATGATCTTATTGGGACTATGATTGCTGATGCAATTGACAAGGTTGGGCCTGATGGTGTTCTGTCAATTGAATCATCGTCATCATTTGACACAACAGTAGAAGTTGAAGAGGGAATGGAGGTGTGCATCTGCTCTGCAGGCTTTGGTATCTGCCTTTTATTTATTTGCTGATATCTTCTTTTTTGTTGACTCTTTTTTGGTTTTTTTTTTTGGATGGTTTCAGGTAGACAGAGGTTATATCTCCCCCCAATTTGTAACAAATCCTGAGAAATTGATATGCGAATTTGAGAATGCAAGAGTATTGGTGACAGATCAAAAAATTTCAGCCATCAAGGATATAATTCCTTTGCTTGAAAAGACCACTCAATTGAGAGCACCCTTACTTATAATTGCGGAGGATGTCACAGGAGAGGCTTTAGCTACCCTTGTTGTGAACAAACTTCGGGGCATCCTTAATGTAGCTGCCATCAAGGCTCCTGGTTTTGGTGAAAGGAGAAAAGCTTTGCTTCAGGACATTGCCATTGTAACAGGTAGAGTGATTCTTTATGGAAGTAGTATGCTGATGCTGTATACAAATTTAATCTACATGCACATAGGTTGCACTTTGGACTAATATTGTTCATTTTCTATATTTGACATATGAGCGGTTGTTTCTTAGGTAATGATTTACTAGAAAATCCAGATGTTGAATCCTTGGCCCCCACTTGTCGCTGTTAGATTTGTATAAATTTTCAAGAAAAGCTGACTGAGATTTTCATCAGAATTTGGCTATTGCATACTTCTTTCTGTTCCTTCTATTCAAACAAAGTAGTCTTCTTATAAAATAGGTTTGAGAAATTAAATGGAAACATGAAACGTTTATAGTTGATTAATGCTTCATCTGGTGATTGGGGTTGCACAGGTTGACCTATATTCTCTCTGCAATTTCAGGGGCTGAGTTCCAAGCCAATGATTTGGGCTTGCTTATTGACAATACATCAGTTGAACAGCTTGGTTTAGCCAGGAAAGTAACTATTACCAAGGACTCTACCACCATTATTGCTGATGCTGCAACTAAGGATGAGTTACAAGCTAGGATTGCACGGTTGAAGAAGGAGCTGGCTGAGACAGATTCTGTTTATGACTCTGAGAAATTGGCTGAGAGAATTGCCAAACTCTCTGGTGGGGTTGCTGTTGTTAAAGTTGGAGCAGCTACAGAAACTGAGCTTGAGGATCGTAAACTCCGTATTGAAGATGCCAAGAATGCAACTTTTGCTGCCATAGAAGAAGGGATTGTGCCTGGTGGTGGGGCTGCATTGGTTCATCTATCAACTCTAGTACCTGCAATTAAGGACAAATTGGATGATGCAGATGAGCGGTTGGGTGCTGATATTGTGCAAAAGGTAATACGTTTCTGCTCACAAGTGAGGGATGGATTGTCTATTATAATTTTTTGAGCAAGCTTTCTTTATATTAAGCGACTGGGTTTTGTCCTGTATATGCATATGTCTAGTTCCTGTAGACTATTGCTTCCTTGAACTTGTTTGGCCTTGTGAATTGCAGGGATCTCCATTTTATGTTGGGTTTATAGGGAAAGGGTTTTTATCATCTAAAATAAGAACCTCCTAATTACTTTCCTTAGTGAAAACCGCACGAATTTCCCAGGATCTTCATTTTCATGACTTTTGTCCAGCTATAAATGGTCTTAATGCTCTTTCATATGTTGATTTCTTGCTTCCAGCGGACTGATGGATATGTTTACTTGTAGGCATTGGTGGCACCAGCATCGTTGATAGCTGAAAATGCTGGGATTGAAGGTGAGGTAGTTGTGGAGAAGTTGAAGATTAGTGAGTGGGAGATTGGCTATAACGCCATGACGGACAAGTATGAGAATCTATTGGAGGCTGGAGTAATTGACCCAGCAAAGGTAACAAGATGTGGTCTCCAGAATGCAGCATCCGTTGCTGGAATGGTCCTCACTACTCAGGCCATTGTCGTCGAAAAGCCAAAGCCCAAGGCACCTGCAGCTGCACCCCAACAAGGGCTTACCATTTAAACGCATGTAAGAGAGCAAATAGCTAGGACGAGTGTTTTATTGGCGGTGAATTGGGTAGAGGGAATAACTTAGTTTAGTGTCTTGATGTGGGGTATAAATTATTAGATACGCAATTGGAATTTTTGCATGTACGGAATTGTTAACCTTCCGTTACCCCTTGTCAACAATGTCTGATGTGCACGGACATTGTAGTTAAAAGTTCGTTGGATCACAGGTTGTCGGTAAACCTTGGTGCTAAAACCCTCATCCCTCGCCAAAAGCCCCTCATATCCTTTGGCCCGTGAACCTGTACCAATCCTGTTTTAACTCATTTTAACCATTCATTTATGTGGGTAAAGAAATGGATGGTTAAGATGGGTTGGGACAGGGTTGGTACAGGATTCACTGGCCAGAGGATCACGTCCCTGCGAAAAGCGGTCCAATGTAATGGTTAGTCTCGTGAATTTTAAAGTGATTTTGTCGCATTTCACTTAAAACTCTTGTGCCTTTGACTTAACACACCGGGGGTTGGTTTTCTTCTTAACTTTGCACATTGATAATTTAGGCCGAAATGATTTATAATATAATAGAATGTACATTGATATAATATTATAAAATTATTACTTAAAAGGGATGAAATGATTTATAACATAATATGATGAAAGAAGAGTCTATAATATAATTTTATTAAAATGTTGTTTATTATTTTACATTTTATCATGAAGTTTTCAAATTAGAGGATATTTATTTTTACTGTTTATAATAAAATGAGATGAAATATAAAATTTACTTTTTATTCTATTTTATTTTATTATATTATAACTGTTTCTTCTAAACAATAAAATAATATTACGTTTGTTTTCGTTCTATTAATAACCATTAAATTAAACATACGAGAATCAAATTAAGTTCAATAATGTTCCTTATAATTGTTGAGCAGGTCAAATTAAGTTCAATAATGTTCCTTATAATTGTTGAGTAGGTCAAAATCACACGGCCCTTATAGTGAAATAGTGCAAGGCATATGAATCTCATGAAAAACTTGTTCATTAAAGATTGTGCTGGCAATACATCCACAAATGGTTATGTAGAATACAAATATGAAACCAAAGTACCAAGTGTTCAAAGTCGACGAATTGACCCTGAAAAGGTACAAAGTGAGTTCGTGAGGTTCAATGTGAATTATTTGAGAGGCCCACATCTCCATAACCTTTTGTGTTAGGCAAGTTGGATTTGATTCTTTCTTACATCAAGTTTTCATGTGCTAAAGTCGAAGCATATGATTCATTTGTTGAATGAGAATCTGCTTTCATGGAAACGTTTTAAAGTCACGCCTATTTCTACTTTATTTGGGACAAAAAACCTATTTTATACAAGTAACTACTTTTTGTGTTATTCCGTGCTCATGAAATGACTTTCTAACTGAACAAAAGTGGTAAAGTTATTCATGAAATTGTTTAAAAGACCATAAAAATTATACCTTGATAAATTCAAATACCCAAATTCAATCAGCGCTAATAGATTCCAAACAAGAGGAAGGTTCCGAGTCAAGAGTTTTAAGATTGACAATGTCCAAAACTGCTTCATATTAGATTTGTTGCTAGTGACCAAAAAGATGACTTTGTGGAATGAGAAGTCTTCAAGTCAATGTCAAACAAAAGAAGTTAAGCACTTGAAGACCTAGACGGGGTCAATTCGTTTTTTTGAATTGAAAGCTGCATATCACAATAATAGGATGAGATTGAGATGTGGTCCCTCTGCTTCAATATTCCGTCTCATTGTTCTCTTATCAACTTGGCTCCTTCATCTATTGGAACAAGTGTGTTGATCGTCCAAATAAAAACTCCAACATTATCTGAAAGTGATTGACCTTTCTCTATACGGTTTTAGCTTCCAGATGTTATAAACAATACCTCCCTCCCTTGCTTCCTTCTCCTTCAAAGTCAACGTTGTAGGACTACAACAAGGTATCTCAGTAACTAAAACAATACAGTGTCGATATCTTGGTCGGTAGAGGGGTTCAAACCTTAGCACACGGCTGTCCTGTAATTGGTGGCAGTAATTGTTAATTGTGGTTGATGGTATGTGATAATTATTTGAGATTAGAAAATTTAACAATATAAATTGATTAATTACTTTAATAACATCTAATTTAAAGAGATCTGATGATTGATATAAGCAGACTTAATTCCGTTATAACGTAATGGATTATATTAATTTGTTTGTTAATCTTATACTTACAATCAATATTTTAAAAACCGAATCAGATATCGAACTGATCGAAGGAAAAGTTTAAAATTTAAAAATTCAACTGGTGATGAACCACTATAAAATTGGTATATAATAAATAAAAAATAAAATTTATAATAATAAGTAAAAATAAAATAAGAGTCAAAATTTACATACAAATAAAATATTTTGAATTTCTTAAAATAAATTTGCGATAATAGCTTTATTTAGAAGAAATGTATGTTGGGCTACATAATATACTTTTGAGAAACAAGTTTTGAAAGTTAAAAGTGAATAAAAATACGATAAATTGAGTTCGTTATTATTAAGGTTTTAAAAATTGGACCAGAATATCTAATCAGACCCAAAAAAATTTTAAACTCACCAATTTTTATATATAAAAAATGTTATGTAAAACCTGGAAATTTTTTTCGGTCCTTGCTTACAATTACGCAAAAGAGACGCACGCACAATTGGCACGAGTACCTTTCGCGTTTGATCCTTTCAAAAGGAAAGTAACACCTAAAAATTCCTCAACCCAACTTACCCCTAACGAACCTCAAAATTACGGATAGTACCATGCCATGCTTTTCACGCGGGCTCCGTATAAATACGAATCGCCATAAATCGCTCAATCCCACAACCGAGATTTGGAAGGCATCGGAACTCCAAATCGGTAAAATTGTGGAGAAAGGCTGTTTTAGACACAGGGAGAGAACGAAGAGAGTTATGGTGGCCTGCCTCTTAGTATTAGGTGCGTCGAGAACAGGTGACATCGACACGGCAGCATCCTCCTCCTCCTCCTCTTTTTCTATTCAAATGGCGGATCTCTCTCCGCGTTCCATAAACCCTAACCATCTTTTTCTCCGATCCTAATTTCTCTTTCCTTTATTTTCCGTTCATTCGAGGAATTAACTCCTCGGTTTTTGTACATACTCCGGAGGTCCGTTGCCTTACCTGCATTGCTCTGTTCATGCGTTTTGGGTGATAAGATTGTAGCTTTTGATGACGTGTTTCCTTTTCTATTTGGGTCTCTGCATGTGACGCGGATAGTTTTTCTGTTTTCAGTAGCGGGATTGATCTGAAACTTTTCTACCTTTATTTTTGTGTGTCTTATGCAGATGGCGGAGGTGGCGAAAGTTCTGTACATAGTGGTCGTGGACGATGAAGACAAAAGAGAGAATGGAAAAGAGTCGTTTCGGTACACGCGTCCGGTCTTGCAAAGCACTCTGCAACTCATGGGATGTAAAGCTCGGCATGCTTTCAAGGTATACATACATATACTTACATACTTACACACATACATATACATATATACATACATACAGTGGCAGATGCCTTTTTTTCGTTATTGTCGTTCTTTTAGGAAATTTAAGGCGGTTCTTTATGTTGTATGCTTTTGATTTGATTGAATAATATACTTCTAATTGAATCTGAGTTTTTCCGTTTCCTTGTAAGTGAGATTGTTCACTTATTATTTGTCAGATACATTGCTTGGCTGTGAGCCATTTCTTAGTGTGCCTTACTGCCTTTGTCTCTCCTAGTTTGTGCTTGTCTGTTTAGTTTACGTATGGTGTTCTACTGAGTCCCGTGTGTACAGACCAGAGTTAGTAATGTCATTCTCGCTAGGGGTGTTTGTTCTTCTGTGGAACCGACCAGTGTGGTGTACTTCTTAATGTTCCTGCTACAGATCGTGTCTTCTTCTGTCACTATCTACATCTTATTTCCAATTCTCAGCCTACATTATTAGAATGTTTCCACATATACCTTTTACCAATTTGATCAGGCATTCGCTTCTTCTATTGGGGTTTGTCATATTTACACAACTTTATGTTCTAATTTTGCAATTGTAGTCGGTTACTTCATTTGTTTTGATGTTCTTAACTGGTATTGCTGCTGAAATTAGTTCGTCTCATCATTGTCTAACTTGCTGTTCTTGTTAATTGGTGGGGCAACTTTACTAATTAGTGTTTCTGCTATCTGATTAGATGATGTGAAATCCAAATTTGTCCACATTTTTTGAAATCATTTTCTTTTTCCTTCCAGATTAGCCAAAGAGTTTTCGAAAAAATAAGAAGTGAATCTTCAATCAATGCTCTGCCTCCAAAAGTAGAAGAGACAACAAACCCTGATACTCAAAAGGAGAATTCTATGAAGGAAGCTGGTTCTTCCACTGATGGCAACTTTGGTAAAGCACAGGTGGCAAAACTTTTCGCTTCTGATATGGAAGACAGAAGTAAAAGTCTGCCATTTGAATTGTATAAAAGGCGTACAACTGTTATTATTAGAAGGCAGACTTTCTTAAATGTTGTTTGCAATGCGTTGACTGAATATAAGTATGTGGGTCCTGACCAAAGGGCAGACTTTGTTTTGGCATGCAGGTAAAGCATTGAACTATAACTGTTTCATTAAATTTAGGAGTATTGCTAAACTTCATTTATGGTTCTCTTAGAACACTCTTTTGACAAATAATGGCATTTAAAGATAATTTCTAATGTCATATGGCATTGTCATTGATGCATTGTTGTTGTGACAATAGAAACTAACTCTAGTATGATGAAAAAATGCAAACCATTTCTACCTTCTTAATCTTGCTTTGACGTTTCTTATACTATTATTTGTGGCTTAAGTTGTCATAGTGTATTTGTTGAACTAGTATTGCTTGTAGATCCTTAAAACTGGAATTTTTTTGTGATTGATTCTCCCAATTGTACTTTGTTCAAATATCTTTGGTGGAGGAAATTCATTTTGTGCTTTCACCATTCCTTTTTTCCTAATTCCTAGCTAATATAGGTAGTTGCATCGATCACAAGTTGTTATCCAGTTTCCAGACTAGTTCCGATTTATGTGTGCTTCTCATAGAACACCATTTAAATAACTGCTGTATTTGTATGTTAAAAACAAGCTTCGTATTCTCCAGTAAATAGTAGCGGATCTTCAAATAAAAGTTGGACTACAATCTCACCATTGCTGTACTGAACGGACATATGTTTTAACTGTCACCGAAGGAAAAAGTATGTTATTACACACGCTTCTTTAATTTATTTCATGTCTGTAAATTGGCTTATCTACTTCTATGATAGGTCTATAACTTGGCATCTTGAAACATAATATTTGCATCATTTTCCTTTTTTAGATGTGACTTAATTGCATAGATGTAATGTATTTGGATGCTATTGCTGCCTTTTTAGCTGTTTGTTATTTACAGAATGTCCTTTCCTTAAATGCTTTACCCTTTCCTTAAAGGTATCATATCTGGCTTCATTTCTCTAATTACTGTTTACTTTTACTGCAGAATCCGAGAAAGGAAAGAATCTGTGACAGTGCTCTTGTGTGGCACTAGTGGCTGTGGCAAATCTACATTGTCTGCATTGCTGGTACTCTTTTGAGTTCAAATTGCTTTTCTTTTTCCTTTACTTTTCCCTTTTTGTTGTATTTAGTTCAAAGTAGGAATTCATTTATTTATGATTTTTGCTTGTGATTTATTGTCATTTCTGTGAACATATTCATTTCTTTATCTTTCTTATACAGGGTAGTAGGTTGGGAATTACAACGGTTATATCCACTGATTCTATTCGGCACATGATGAGGAGTTTTGTAGATGAGAAAGAAAATCCTCTGCTGTGGGCTTCAACATACCATGCTGGAGAATATTTGGATCCAGTTGCTGTTGCAGAAGCAAAGGCTAAAAGAAAAGCAAAAAAATTGGCAGGTATTGCAACTGCAAATCCCACTGAGGAAGGAGCTGATGGTTCTACAGTAGGGAAATATGGTACTAGATCGTTAGAGACCAGTTCTGGTACCATTAGTCCTAAACAAATGGCAATTGAAGGGTTTAAGGCACAAAGTGAGATGGTGATTGATAGTCTTGATCGTTTGATTACTGCCTGGGAACATAGAAAAGAGTCTGTTGTTGTTGAGGGTGTTCACCTGAGTCTTAACTTTGTGGTAAGCAATTTCCCTTGGCCTTAGCTCATGTTATATCTAACCTTTTTCCCCTCCTTGTATTCTTCTTTTCCATGTTAACATGACTTTGTACCTTCTCCATTTTATCATGATCTAGATGGGCCTCATGAAGAAGCATCCTTCTATTATACCATTCATGATATACATCACAAATGAAGAGAAGCATTTGGAACGGTTTGCTGTCCGTGCAAAGTACATGACTTTGGACCCTGCTAAAAACAAATACGTGAAATACATTCGAAACATCAGAACAATTCAAGATTATCTTTGCAAACGGGCTGACAAGCATCTT
Source organism: Erythroxylum rufum (assembly GCA_027478365.1). Taxonomy (NCBI): domain Eukaryota; kingdom Viridiplantae; phylum Streptophyta; class Magnoliopsida; order Malpighiales; family Erythroxylaceae; genus Erythroxylum; species Erythroxylum rufum. The sequence continues at coordinate 6,684,609 of JANIHZ010000008.1, forward strand.
GTCCCAAAAATCAACAATACAAATGTTGACAAGAGTGTGGCAGCCATTCATGCTACTTTTTTCAGCTGCCTTCGGAGGCGCGAGTCAGGCGAGCATCTCTATGATCCTGTCAGAAATACTGTTTCCCTTGTAGATGAGGAATACAGAAACCAATGTGCTGCTAATTCATTGAGTTCCAAGGGGATGTTTCAGCTGATTCAAAGAAAAGGTTCTTCTAGGCATCTAATGGCTCTTTTTAATACTGATGGTTCGGTGGCAAAGGCTTGGCCTGTTGATTCTAATGGGAAACCTCAATTAGGTGCCTCTGACACTGGATTTTGGATACCAACGTATGGACCATTGCAGATTGGTAAAGCTGAACCAGTTAATCTTCAGTTTGGGAACTTTGGGATCAGTGCTTGGCCTTGTGGTGGCGGCGGCACTAGCCGTGCTAGTAGTGTTGATGAGGCAAGGGCTGATCCGAATGATAATGGGAGTAGATATTACTCTTCTTGTTGCAGCTCTCCGAGGATGTCAGATGGACCTTCTAAAGAGGTACGTGAAACTATTACCATTACATATTGAACTTTGATTTCTAGATGGTAGAATTAATATTTCAAGGCTTAGCATGATAGAGACTAGTAGTTTGAGCTGCCTACCTTCCCATTAAGATGAAAATTCTCTTATCTTCCATATCACTTATTGGAATTTATTGCGTTCATTCACAGCTCAAAGGGGAGAATTCGGTTCATGGCAGTGATGAAGAAATTGATGATCCACCTGAGGTTGACAGTGATGAGGATTTCACTGATGAAGATAATGAACGTGTTCATGAAGAGGTTAGCATAATTGGCGTGTTTGCTTGATAAAAAGTTCAGGAGCATTTATGTTCATCATGTGAGTAGTTAGGAGGACTGTTGAATAGTATATTATCTGACAAATTAGCTGGGTGCGTGAAACATTTGTGTCAGAATACAGATTTATGATGAAATGACTCTCAAATCAAAATCCTTAGTTGTGCTATGAAACCAAGACTAGGCGTTGCATTCACAGTTGTTGGTTTCCACAGTTGTTTATCTGACACATTTGCCAATTTCTTGTAAGACAGATTGGATCAGTTGATGAGGAGTCAACAAAATCAGATGAAGAGTACGATGATTTGGTAATGCAAGATGTGCAGGAGAATGGTTATTGGTCAGATGATGATGCGGAGTATCGAGACAAGTTACATCCCATGTCAAGGAGCAGATCAATCCCCGTGAAGGGAGATAAGTACAGACAGAATCTGGACCATGCTTCTCTAGTCATGGAGAAGAGTGAGAAAATGCCAAAGTCTGGTAATGTCAAGATGAGAAAACGTTCACTCAGCATACCGGCCATGGGAAAGCATGGGTCAGCAGTTGGAGATCCCATTCTTTCGGGAGCCTCGCAGAGGTAGAGCCCATGGCATGGTATAACAATTTTGCCCTTTGCTATTTATCTTTTCCTTGTACCTTTATGAGGTTTTTAATCCACAAGTCATTTCGACGATGTATATATTTTGCGTAGTTGAATAACCAAAGGGATTGCCAAGTCCACTGTAAGTTGAGCTTGATGGAACACTACCTAGCTTCAAATACTGCAGTTCTCCTCAGAAGTGAAGGTGACAATCATCATAAATTCAAAGTGGTTTTCCTAGGAAACAAAATAGAGCAGAACTAGGCACTTGTGACGGGTTGATGAGTGTTCCAATTCCTTAGTTTTTTGTTTGTATCTGTTCAATATTAGACACAAGCCCTTTCACTCTTCAGTCGATACGTTCGATGGAAAAGAAATGGTAACAGCAAGTCAGCAATTGAATTGGAATGAAATTGTACAAGTTGAACTGAAATAAGTCGATGAGGTTCAAGCCAATTGAATCAGATTTGTTATACTTGGCACAATGTTTTAAGGACCGGATTGGACCAGACCGGCAAAGCATTCATGTGATATGGACAATCTGAACAAGGCCATATAAGTTGCTTACTTCTGAAATTCTAGTTCTCAGCATTCAAACATTCCCATCAAAGGCCAAGAGGTTCAATCCAGATTCCAAGTGACCCAGGGAGAAGCAAATTGTTTCTTCACATCAGTTTTTCAGGAAAACAGAAAAAAGAACACGTGTGTGTTTCAGTACGTGCAAGATAACTTTCTGTCATGTTGTGCATGTGAGTCTGCTAATTTTTGTCTGAAACACCCATTTAAGATCATATCGTACATGCGAGTATCAGCTCTATAACTTTTGTCTAGGGTGTTTATGGTAGGGTAATCTGACCAGTTCATAAATAACCTGGACTTGAATCTGAATGTCAAGTTCGGTAATTTTATGAACTTGAACCTGAACCTAAAGAAGCTATAGGATCGGTTAATCTATTTTAAGGTTTGGCTCTCAGTGTAATCAGAACTTATTCATATTAATATATATGACACAAAATTATTTAAAAAATTGGGAAAACAAATACAAATTATTCATAAAAGCATGCATATAAAATCCATCAAAGATTAATCTAATATGTTAAACCCAAGCAAAGTAAAAATAAGCAAAACAATGTCTTATAAAAGATCCATACTGGAAAAAAAAGATAAATTATTAAACAATTATTCTTTGAATAGGATGGTAGGATGATCCACTGTTATACATGAAGCTACATCTGTAGAAAATAAAGAATAAAAAGAGTTAGACT
>JANIHZ010000008.1:6733488-6755660 GCA_027478365.1 Erythroxylum rufum
TTTTTATCAAAATTATAAACTTAATTTTTGTAAAATTAAAAATTAAAAATATAAATTCTTATAAGAATATTCAATACAATACTAAAATATATAATATTCAACAGTTAATATTAAACAACTAATTTTATCAAATATTTTTAATAAATAGTTGATATTATCTGTTTATCAAATCAACTAATATAATTAGTTATTAACTAATCTAATCTGTTGTTTGTCAAACATTTTATTACTAAATTTAGGCTTAATAATTTGCCTAAAATTTGAAGTTGACTTTTCTCCCGTACTCCGCCAATTTCCTTTGTAATTAATGATGCACCGAATAACACAATCTTGTTTTTATTCAGTTTGCTGCAAAATCGAACCCGTCAAAATGTCTCTCGCATGGGATAGAACCGAAGAAAAGATCAGGGTAATAAACACATAATAGATTATGATTAGAAGGACAATTGGTGGCTGTATTTGAGGATCGAATCTATTTGGTGAACTGATACAAGTCGTCGGCATTTTTTCTGCACTCAAGGAGTAACCAACTCTCTGTTCAAACCCTCTTTTCTTTATTAACAAGGGGTAGAAATGGAAAATTAGAGATCTCAAGTTTCATAGGGATGCCTAGTTTGTGAATTAATTGTTTTATGTTTATTATTTGTTTATTGGTCTAATTTAATATTATTATTATATTAATTGACCAGATTAATTGTTTTATGTTTATTATTATTTTTATTGGTCTAATTTAACATTTATTATTCTATTAATTGACCAGAGCATTATTTTATTCGAACTTAAATATACAAAATAAATAATATATTTAAATACGTGTAGTGCCGTAAACATGGAGCTCTCTCTCTGCATCCATAATCCAGAGTGATGCCGTACGCAAGATCCACATGAACCGAGTCAACCGTAGGGTACATAAGGCCAAAAGAATACGGCGATGGTCTTGATAAGTACGGTTGTTTTGCCCCATTATATAATCACATGCTGACATATGCATAACCTATCAGATCACTGCGTCTTACTGTATGAAAATTTAAGTTCTTATTTTATTGTGCAACGAGTATGATGGACGTGGCACCTATTTGCTCTAATTACCACGTGTAACTAAAACCAATGTCAACTAATTAGGCAGACCATGTGCAGATGATGTGAAGCCATCAGCTGCGGAAATAGCATCGAAGCAAATTTGAATGGTCAAAGAAGTCTGTCCAGTTTTGTCTTATATGTTTCGGTCAAGACCAATGGGATCGTAATTGTTTATAGATTATATTGGGTAGAATAACTAATTACATCTTACTGTCTAACATGGCTGCCATTATGTCAAAGCTCATCCGTACATTTGGTACATATGTTATATCATCCCTTGAAAGGTCGACTCTAATCCAAGTCAACACATCTTAAAAACCTCTGTGAAAAGTACTAAAAAAGTTTCTATCTGTCTGCTGCTCTAATTGTTCTTGTCCTTATCTGTGTCTAGGTTCCATATATATATATATATATATATATGTACGCATGTCATAATTCGGTTAATTTAATGGATTTAAAGGCGTATTAAATGTATCTAGGTTTCTGTTTTCAACACAATGTAGTCATGAGACGGACTACTCTTATTTTTAATAATAGATATTACATCGAGATGCTACTTACCACGTTAGCGCTTTGAGAAAATTCTTGTAGTTGGCTAACGATCATAAATCCCTAATTTTAGGTTATCTATATGTATCTCTTTCTCTTTCAATAAAAATCATAAAACCATTTTATTCGAAGTTAGAACCTCTTTTATGTTTTTTAGGGTTTTAGGATTATCAGCAATTTTGTTTTAATAAGAGTGTGCATATTCATACACAAATTAAAGAGTCGAGAGACTTTATAATATTAACATAAATTACAAAGTGTTAACTAATGATATTTTCGTAAAAATTGTAGTACATTCTTCTGGAGGTAATGACCGTATTTAGTAAATGATTTATTAGTCATTTTATGACGAATTAAAAGGTTTTAATTATTTGATTATATTAAATTATTGATAATTATGTTTGATAATTAGTTAATTGAGTTGAAAAATTGAACTCAATATGATAATTTTAAAAACGTTATTATAAAAAATATTTTCCTTCGAAATTAAGCGACTACAAAATTATTATATACAAAAGTTATTACAAATAGGTTTGCTGGGTGTTGGCGCTCACGTTTCTTCTTTTCCCGCCCATTCTTTTTATGTATATTTTTTATTGTTGTTTTTTTGCCAGCTCAGCTTGTACAAGTTAACTGTGTTTTTTCAGCTCTATAAAAGGAGCTAGACAGTTCATTTTTTTTCAGAGGATGAGAAAATAAAATTGTGCTCTCGGTATGGTGAGAGTTTAAGTTTGTGCTTGCGTTCTTCTCTTGTCTTCTTCAAATTTCCAGGTTTTATCACGGTATCAGAGCGGTTACTAGGTTCTCCTACTATAACGTTTTTTTGTTGCGTTTTATCATTGCTCTCTCGATTGTTTCACCTTTGATTCTGAGTATTGGTTGGTTGAACGTTTCGAGTATGTCCACTGAAGCTCATTCTCATTTTTCAACTGTCATTGATGTCAATAGTGAATTGTATATTCATAATTCTAATCATTCGACTCATAGTCTTGCTACGCAAAAATTGAATGGTTATAATTACAACCAATGGCAACGATCTGCTGAGATTTCTCTGATTGAGAAGAATAAGTTAGGTTTTGTCAAAGGCACTTGTGTAAAGCCTGTAAATGACCCTGTTCAAGAGATGTAGTGGGAGCGATGCAACAATTTAGTGATATCTTGGATTCTCCACTCTGTAGAATCAGATATTGGTAATAGTATTTTAAGTTTCAGATCTGCTGCTGACTTCTGGACTGAATTAAAGGAGAGATATGGACAGTCTAATGGCCCTCGGCGATATCAGGCACAGAAGGAGTTGCTAGGTATCACTCAAGGCAATCAATCTGTGAGTAGTTATTACACACAGCTGAAGACGAAATGGGATGAGTATTTTGGTGTGATTGAGTCACCAGTATGTAGTTCTTGTGGTGTCACTAATGTGTGGAATGAGTTTCTTGAGGATCAGCAGCTTCTACAGTTTCTCATGGGACTTAATGATCATTTTAAGACAACAAGAGGGAGTATATTGATGATGCAGCCCTTGCCTACGTTAAGTCAAGCATATAGGTTGATCTTGCAGTAGGAGAAACAAAGAGATTGTGAAGTACCTCGTATTGTCTTGTCCGATGGAGTTGCTTTTGCTGCTGGATATCAGAAATAGAAACAGAATTTTTCTCAACCGAAGTATGGTAATAATGGTAATCAATTTCAGATTTATGATACTAGGAATGTGGTGTTTGGCTTGACACCTAATGGTAGACGATCAAAGTATTTTTGTGACTTCTGTAAGGTCTATGGACACTCCGTAGACAGATGTTTCAAATTACATCCTCCCACTGGGAATAGTCCTAAACCTTGGGATAGGAGCAAGAGGCTGGTAGCTAATGTGCAGCCGGATGTTCGTGATGTTGATGGACAAATAGCCGTAAGCGATGAGGTTGAAAATTCTAGGAATTCAGCAGATTCTAGTCTAGGATTAAGCCAAGAGATGTATGACCAACTTGTGCTTTTGCTGAACAAGTTTGGTCTGGTTGGAGGTCAGTCTTCAGGCACTGGCATTGGTGATTCTACTGGTTCCTCTGCTTTTTTTGCAGGTAAAAGTCTTTGTCTCTTTAGTCATTGTTTTAATCCTATTTGGATCATTGACAGTGGTGCAACTGACCACATCGCCTCTAGCCTTAATTTGTTTCAAAACTTTCAGAAATTGCATAAACCTTTTCATATTACTTTACCTACTGGTAAGAAAGCCTTAGTAGCTTATATTGGCAGTGTGCAGATTCATCCCAATCTAATTCTGACCGATTGTTTACATGTTCCTGACTTCGAAGACAACTTGATTTCTGTTCAAAAGTTGTGTGTTCAATTTCATACTAGCATTATGTTTACCCGTTCTCATTGCCTTATTCAGGACCAAGCAATGAGGCCTCTGGTGCTTGGTAAAGAGCAAGGTGGACTTTACTTTGTGTTTGAGAAACCTGCCATTAGTACTCTTATTTCTTCAGACACCATTTCTTGTAATAGTCCTAGCTTATTTCCTCCTGTTCATAGCGTGAATAATGCTTTCGTTAGTGATAGTATATTCTTTTGTAGTATGGAGGTACAATTATATCTAGGATAGAATTCAATTTTAAGAAAAATTATAACATACTTTTATGTTTATGCAGTAATAGACTATATTTATCCTAATATATTATTTATATCAACAAATCACGCAAAGTTTGTCATCTAAAATCACACTTAGCTTAACAATTTTATCATTATTGGATGTAATATATCATTCAACTTATGCACTTCATAAATATAAGTTAAAATTAGAATGAATTAAATTTATGTAAAAATTCAATCTAATAAATTAATTAAATTTTTTAGGTATATTTAAAATATAAACATATTCAAAATTAGGGTACTCTAAACATATTCGAATCTAAACTTACAATTTTTTTAAGGTTGCAGTGGGACTCCATGTTCCTACTCACGAGTCATAAGTACTCATATTGTAAGAAGGTTAGCCAGTATGAAAAGAATTTTGTATGCTTTATGCATCTTCTCGTTTTTTCCCCAAACTCACCGTGACTCCCTGCTGCTTTGCCGCCGCGTGTCCCACCTTTGGGCTTCGTCTCTCCACTGATTGCCTAGGGTTATCTCCTCTTTTATATGTCGTCCATCGATATGGGAATAGCAGCACGCAAGGGGCGACTAGGGTTTTGGACATTATGCATACTCTCGGTTTTTTCCCGTCAATCACCGAGTCTCCCAGCTGGTTTGTTGTTGCGCTTGTGGTCCTTGTTTCTCGTCTTTCGCCTGCTTGTTTCGGTACTGTCTCCTATGTTCTCTGTTTTGGGCGATGTGTTTAAGTGGCCTGTTTTTTGCTGTTGCTGTTTTTCTGTCGAATAGGAGTTTCATTACTGTTCATGTCTGCTTGATATCTGAGATCTACAACAGCAACCTTAGCGGATCTTCCTTCCGGTTATAAAAGAGTGTTCTCTGGTTTTTTGGGGTAGTAATCTGTGTCCTCGGTGTTGTCTTCTCTGCTATATGTAGCAAACAGAGTCTTTATGCTGGCAACCCCAGTGGTGATATTACCGATTAAACTTAGCTTCTCCGCACCGGCCAGTTGTTTTCCTGTTGTTTTCGGCTATAGAGGCCGACTTCACCCTCCTATCTATTTCGGCCGAGGAGGACCAAGAACTGATAATCCCACACTCTGCTCCGTCGCTGCCAGTATCCTATGAGCTTTGTCTGGTCGGTATGTTTCTGATTTACAACCGAATTAATTTTCTCTCTATGCGGGAAGTGTTTGCGGATCTCTGGCATCTTTTGGGGGGAATTGCAATTTTTGATTTGGGAGCCAAACGATACCTATTCCGATTCTTCCATTCTGTTGATCTTAAACGTGTAATCACAGGGGCTCCATAGTTGTTTAATAAACACCTTCTCGTTTTTAGCCTGATAAAACTTGGGGAAGATCCCCTTCTGATTCCGCTGCTCTATGTGAATGCTTGGGTTGAGGTATGTGACTTGAAGCTGGGATTTATGACTGCTACGGTGGCGTCCTCGTTGGAAAATTTTTTGGTTCTTTCCTGGAGTATGACACTAATCATTCAAATACTGACGGGCCAGATTCTTTTATAAAAATTTGGGTACGAATGGACATTAGACAGCCTTTAAAGAGGAAGAAGAAATTAATTGATTTTGATGGAAACCCTTTCTACAGCACGTTTCAATATCAACAGATTCAGGTTTATTGTTATTTCTGTGGTAAGCTAGGCCACACGGATTCCTTTTGTGATCTTCTGCTTCATCACAAGAAGGAAGACCTGAAACCTCTCTGGATTGAAAATCTTCAGGCTGTCCCCCGTCGCAATAATCGCCCCTTCAGCTCTTGGCTGAGATACGACTTGGATGGCACAGGCTTGTCGTCCGGTCCCTCCACTATTGGCACAAGTTTGAATACTTCATTGCCATCCCAGACTTTTCTCAATTCTTTCTTAGGGGCACACACGTATGGGGATTGGATGGTATTAACACCAAGTAGTATGGATATGGATCAAATGGGTGCGGTTCCGTTCCTTTCAAATGGGCCTAGTGAAGAGGATCCTATAGACCAACTTGTTGAGGGGAAAAAATGAGCTTGGGTTAAATCCCTCTCTGTTACCGTTTCTAACTCTACGGATTCAGTCATAGAAACTACTTCTAGACCAACGGTCGAACCTGTTCAGCGGGTCGACCGGCTATCATGAGAATCCTCAATTAGAATTGCAGAGGGGCGGGGAATTCCTCTACGGTTTGGGCTCTTCGGGAGCTTGTCCGAAGCTATCGCCCGGTTATTTTGTTCTTGATGGAAACTAAAGTTCATGGAAGACGCATGGAAGCGTTACGCAGTCAACTTCGATTTGCAAATTGCTTTTCTGTAGACAGTATTGGGATTGGTGGGGGTCTCTCTGTTTTATGATCGACGGATATTCAGCTTCATGTTTACGGTTATTCTTCCAACTTTATTGATTGTGAGATTGGATCTGATAATACACAGTGGCGCCTGACTGGCTTTTATGGCTTTCCGGAAAAAACTCGAAGACGGGCTTCTTGGAACCTATTGCGGGCTTTGGCAGCTAGGAGTCAGCTTCCTTGGTTATGTTGCGGTGATTTTAATGACGTTGCTGCCTTGTATGAAAAATTGGGTGGTCCCCCTCGGCCTTCTCATTTAATCTCGGGTTTTCGTGAAGCATTGAGTGATGCTCATCTTTCAGATATTATACAGGTCAGCTCCTCTTTCACATACACCTATAGGGAAGGTTCTACAGCTTGTGTAAAGGAGAAGCTTGATAGAGCATGCTCTAATGCCGAGTGGAGCTCTCTGTTTCGGGATGCTGTTTGTTCAACCCTTGTTGCTCCAGTTTCGGTTCACTCTCTCTTATTGATTGACACCGCTAGCACAAGTTCAGAAGGGGTTAATCGGTGGTTTCAATTTGACAATTCCTGGCTTTCTGAGCCTGATCTTCAAAAAACGGTTGATAGGGTTTGGTCCGAAGGGGCTACTTTATCTCTCCCTGAACGCACATCCTCGGTTGTGGATCACTTACAGTTATAGGGTAAGCAGAGGAATCGGTTACGGTGGGCTCAAAAAGAAACAATTAAACGAAGGTTAAAAGCGGACCACCATAACCTTGACACAGCCGAGATTTGACGGTTAAAAGGCCAATGGAATGCAATCCTCGAGGCGGAGGATATGAGATTAAAGCAGCAAGCTAAAGCATTTTGGTTTCGACATGGTGACAAAAATACCAAATATTTCCATAACAGTATCAAAGCCCGCAGGAGGAGGAATCGGATCACCAGACTCACGGATGAAACTGGGCATGTTACAATGGATGATAATGCTATTTGTGGGCTGCTCCATACTTATTTCTCTACTCTTTTTCACGCCATCGAGTCTTCCCCTGAAGCTGTGCTTTGGCTCGTCAGACCTTTGGTTGATTAATCGGCTAACAACTCACTTATTGCTCCATTTTTGAATGAGGAATTTCGCACTGCCCTCTTTCAGATGGACCCAAATAAGGCGCCAGGCCCAGATGGCTTGAACCCTGCTTTCTTTCAAAAGTTCTGGAGCACTTTCGGTGGTGCCATTTGTTAGGACTGTTGTGATTGGCTTCAACAAGGTACCCTTCCACCACCCTTGGCTACTACTCTTATTGTCTTAATCCCTAAATGTGATAATCCTCTGCATGTTACCGAGTTTAGACCAATTGCATTATGCAATGTGATCTATAAGATTTTGTCAAAAGCTTTAGCCACTCGCTTGAAGCGTATTTTGCCCAAGATTATCTCTTTGAACCAATCTGCTTTTGTTTCTGGAAGATTAATTACGGATAATTTTATTGTGGCCTCTGAGACTTTACATGGTTTGAAGCAACACTCACGGGGAAATTTTGGTTCTTATGCACTAAAGATTGATATAGCCAAAGCTTATGATAGAGTCAGTTGGGAATATTTGCTTGCTATGTTGACAGCTCTGGGGTTTTCTGATGTTTGGATTCAATAGACGTGAATGTGTATCTCTAACATCATCTATCTGATTTCGGTAAATGGCACAGAGGTGGGCCCTATTGTCCTGAGTTGGGTGCTACGGTAAGGGGATCCTATCTCCCCCTATTTGTTTCTGACTGTAGCAGAGGGACTTTCCCTTTTACTGAAAGATGGTGAACGGCGTGGGGTGATTCATGGCTGTCGAGCAAAGTTAGGTTGTCATTGGATCTCACATCTACTCTTTGTCGATGACTCGCTCCTCTTCTTTAATGGTGCGGTCTCTGAAGCTACCCATGTTAAGAGCATTCTGGGAGTTTATGAAGCAGCTTCGGGTTAGTCCATCAATTATGGTAAGTCTGGTATTTTTTTCAGCCCATGTATTGCCTCGGATGTTAAGCAGACCATTCCATATTTACTTGGAGTGCATTTACCTCTGGGTCAAAGTCCTTATTTGAGCTTACCTTCTCTCATTGGTCGTAGCAAGCGACAGATTTTCTCATTTCTTAAGGACCGGATCTGGAAGCTTATCAATAATTGGAACAATCGTTTTCTATCACGGGCGGGTAGGGAGATCTTAATCAAGGCGGTCATTCAGGCTATCCCTACTTATTGCATAACTGTCTTTCTTATCCCAGTTGCTACTTGTTTTGAGCTCCAAGTTCTGATGAATAAATTTTAGCAGGGAGGATGTCGGGAAGGTAGTAGGGGTATTAATTGGCTGTCCTGGGATCGTATGTGTTGTGAGAAGTCGATGGCAGGTATGGGTTTTCGAGACCTCCGGTGTTTTAATACTGCTCTTTTGGGGAAACAAGGGTGGAGACTTATGATTGACACTAACACTTTTTTGTATCAAGTTATCAATGCTAAATATTTCCCTCGGGGAGACTTTTTGAACAGCTCAGTTGGGTACCAACAATAGCTTCGTCTGGAAGAGTGTATTGTTTGCTCAAAAAGTATTGTTAAGGGGGGGTAAGGTGGAGGGTCGGGGATGGCCAACATATCTTTGTCAATAGGGATCCCTATATCCCAAAGGCTGGTGATTTCCATCCAAACGACGGTCCTCTGGCCATTCATGATGCTATGCGGGTTTATGACTTATTCATCCCCGGGGAGAGGTGGTGGGACCCTGCGATGTTACTGTCTTATTTCGATATTGATGATTTACATGCTATCTTAGGTATCCCCTTGAGCATTAACCCCATACCGGATAAGATCATTTGGACTTGTGACAGAAGAGGGCTTTACTCGATTAAAACTGCTTATTATGAGGCGCTTGCGGATTTGGTAGACCATAGGCAATGGGTGCAAGGCATTGTATGGAAGCAAATCTGGTCCCTTGATGTACCTCCCAAAGTCACGTCTTCCTATGGCAGTGTTGTCGTGGCGTGTTACCAACTAAAGATAATTTGCAACACCGAGGAGTGAACGTTGACTTGCATTGTTTATTTTGCCATGAACATGAATCCATGAAGCATGTGTTCCTTAATTGTCCTATGGCTAAGGAGTTATGGAGGTTAGCAGGTTTGGTTCTAACATCCTCTTTGTCATCTTTTCAGGATTTTTTTTGCCTATATCCTGGAGACAGCAGGAAGGGATCGTGTCGTTAGAATCGGCATTCAGGCATGGAAGCTTTGGTTGGCACGGAATGACAAACTCTGGCATGATAAACGGGTTACGCCACACCATATTCATACTCAAGGAAATTCTTACTTTTCAGACTTCAAGGAGATGATGCCCACCGGCAATCCCCTGACCGTTGCTCCCAGGCTACCGTTGTGTTTTCGGTCGGCAGTCGTCCTGACGTTGTCCTCTAGTTGGTTGGCTTTCATTGATGGCTCGATCTTTTCAGATGCTGGCCTTCTTGGGTTTGGCATTCTATTTGAAAACGGAGAAGGCTCCTTTTCATTAGCACTTTCTGGCTACGAGGAAGGCAACGGAGGTCCTGCGATGGCGGAGGTGCTTGCTCTTCGGCAGTGCTTGTTATTTGCTCACGATGGCATGCTACAAGTAGGTTCTATGTTTACTGATAGCCAACTCCTTATCCGTGCTTTGAACTCCAGGTCTTTGGATTTTTCCTATTTTGGTCTTATCATTTTGGATTGTAAGGATATCTTATGCACTAGCGACAATATCTCTATAACTTGGATTAGGCGTTCGGAGAATAGGGGAGCTCACTCTCTTGCTCGGGGTCTGTTCTCCATAGTCGCTTTCAGGTGTGGATTGATGTACCTGACTGTATCTTGGATCATTATTTCTCGAGATAGTAGTTATTTTCTCGTTTTTTTTAAAAAGTACTCATATTGTAAGTCTTCATTGCTGAACTCTCTTAAAGTAATAATATTTTTAAAAAAATTTCTCTAGAAATTAATCGCATGAAATTATTTTAATAGTTTTCATAATTATTATGATTAATATTATCTAAATTACTCTCAAATATCATCAAATAATTTGTGGTGTGTAGAATTAATTTAAATACTATTGATTATAAAAATCAAGAAGACCACTCAAATATGAATTCATAAAATAATTATCATATATTTTACAAAGCACCTTAATAGTTAATATAAAGACATTTTATTCAAGTTAACTATTAAAAGATATTAAAGAATTTTTAAACCATAAAAGTAAAAGATACATGTTGATTTAATAAAAGCTTTTATTAACTAATAAACCAAACACAAATCTACTTCATGGTCAACCACTTCTGGTAAATGTGTAAATAAACAATTACTACAAGTTAAGGCTATGTTTGGTTGGACGTAAGATTTCTAGTAAAAAATAAAATAGAATGTAATACAATGAAATGACTTATAATGGAATATAATGTAAATGGATGTAATATTAGAAAATTGTAATTTAATTTGGGAGAGATAGAAAGGTTCATAATGTAATATAATGAAATGTTGTTTATTATTTTGCATTCCATCTTAAATCTCTACAAGTCAAAGGTTTCTCATTTTTACTGTTTAGGATGAAATGACATGCAATATAAAACTCTCCTTTTCTATCTATCTCATTTTATTCTATTACATTATAAACTCTCTTTTCAAATGACATAATAATATTCCATTTCATTTTATTCTATTAATAAACCCTCCAACTAAACACCTAAAGGAAGTTGAGAGTGAATGAAACCAATTAAGATCTTCCACCCAAAATAATCATGTCCAATCATATTCAATGTCCAAAAGGTCTCTAAACTCATCTCCAATGTTGTTTTGGGTATTTGATAGAGTTGACGAATCTCTAACTCATGTCTAACGCTCAAAATGATGTAGTTTTGGACATTGAACAATATAGAGTTGGACAAGTTTATACTGCAAAGAGGATCCAAACTGGAATGAAACGAGATGTTATTTTCAACCCTTGTAGAATATTCCAAGATTCCAACTTTTGGGCTAGTTTCTTAAATATTTCAGTTTTTTCAGAGTTTCCGAGTACCTGAATTCTATAAATAGCAGACCATCCTGCATACTTATTTGTGCATCAGAACATAAGCTCCATTGCTCATTTAGGAAAAATATACATCTTAATCATGTCTAATGGTGAAGGTTCCCTCGGGACCTCCTTGCATGGTGTAACAGGCAAAGAGGAAGTATTTGCTTTCTCAGTTGATCAAACATCATGCACTACCGATCATACAACCAAATTTGCATTGCCAGTCGATTCAGAACATAGAGCCACTGTCTTCAAACCATTTTCTTTTGCGAAACCTCATATGCGAACCTTTCACTTGGCTTGGATCTCCTTCTTTACTTGCTTCATTTCCACTTTCGCCGCCGCACCCCTTGTTCCAGTCATTCGAGACAACCTTAATTTAACTGAATCGGACATTGGTAACGCCGGAGTTGCCTCAGTTTCTGGGAGCATTTTGTCCAGGCTTGTGATGGGTGCAGTTTGTGATCTCATAGGAGCGAGATATGGCACAGCATTTCTCATAATGCTATCTGCCCCTACTGTTTTTTGCATGTCCTTTGTATCTGATGCATCAGGGTACATAGCGGTCCGGTTCATGATAGGATTCTGTCTTGCAACGTTCGTGTCCTGCCAATATTGGACGACCATAATGTTCAATGGCAAGATTATAGGGTTAGTGAACGGATGTGCTGGTGGATGGGGTGATATGGGTGGTGGAGTCACTCAACTATTGATGCCTTTGGTTTATCACATCATTAAACTAGCCGGTGCTACCCCGTTCACTGCTTGGAGGATTGCCTTCTTCATTCCTGGTTGCCTCATGTTGTTATGGGAATCTTGGTCCTGACCCTGGGCCAGGACTTGCCTGATGGTAACCTCAGTGCACTACAGAAGAAGGGCCATGTTGCCAAAGATAAATTCTCCAAGGTGATTTATCTTTCCTCTTCATTAATGATTAATCTACTAAATTTGCGCCATTCTCACAGTAAACTAGTTATTAAGATTGTTTCATTGGGTTTACTCTTTTCAGGTATTTTGGTATGCCATAAAGAACTACAGAACATGGGTCTTTTTCGTCTTATATGGATTCTCCATGGGAGTTGAGTTGACCATTAACAATGTCATTACCGGATATTTCTATGACAGGTTGGTTTGGAAACTTTTTCTACTTTTACAACCCCACGATTCTATCTATTCAGTTCTGAATTTTGAACTAACTTTGTGTGCTTTTGCACTCTAGGTTTAACCTTAAACTCCACACAGCTGGGGTGATAGCTGCTTCTTTTGGCATGGCCAACTTCTTTGCTCGACCTTTCGGTGGATATGCGTCTGATTTAGCAGCTAAAAAATTTGGCATGAGGGGGAGGTTATGGACACTTTGGATCCTCCAAACTCTGGGAGGTGCCTTCTGCATCTGGCTCGGCCGCTCCAGTTCGCTTCCTATTGCGATATTAGCAATGATGTTGTTTTCAATCGGCACTCAAGCTGCTTGCGGGGCAACTTTTGGGATCGTTCCCTTCGTTTCGCGGAGGTCTCTGGGGATATTATCAGGATTAACTGGCGCTGGAGGGAACTTCGGTTCGGGCTTGAATCAGATTATTTTCTTTTCTGGCTCGAGGTTTTCTACAGCGACAGGCCTATCTTTGATGGGCGTTATGGCTGTTATTTGCACTCTGCCCGTGGCTTTGATCCACTTTCCACAGTGGGGAAGCATGTTCCTACCTGCTTCCAAAAATCCTGAAAAATGCTCTGAAGAGTATTATTACACATCTGAATGGACGGAGGAGGAAAAGCAGAGAGGTTTACATGAAGGAAGTCTCAAATTTGCAAGGAACAGTCTGTCGGAGAGAGGGAAGCGGGCAGTTTCTACGGTGACATCTCCGCCGTTTGCAACACCAGTCCATGAGAATGTTTAACCGGTGGCTTAGCGTCCATAAACGTTAAACCCAAATAAGGGGGGAGGACTTTTGCTCAAAGGACTTCCTATATATTATATGGAACTCTGTAGTGTAACTCGGTTCACTTTTGATGTATAATTAAGTCAATTTCATTAGGTTTTAGAAGCAAATGGAACACATCCTTGTTTGGAGAGGAAGAGGAACCTTTGAACTCCATAGTTCAGAGCAGTTACATGCACATATAATTACCCTATACAACGTTTGTTTCTTTTATGCCTTGAAATTGGGAAGAAGTTGATACCATTAATTCACGGTACACGAAACAAAAAGGCACCACTTTAGCCACATTTTATGGGTCTATAAATCTCACTTAATAGAAAATAATAGCTGGATCCTTGGAGAAGCAACATGCTGAGGGTCATCGATTAGAAACTTGAAATGTCTGTTCATGGTAAGCATAACCACACGTATCTTACAATATAGGCATAAATATTATTAATAGGAAGCCTTCTTTTTTTTGGGATAGAAATGGAAAAGTAGAGATCTTGGGGTGCGTAGTTTGTTAATTAATTGTTTTATGTTTAATATTAATTTTATTGGTTTAATTTCATATTTATTATCCTATTAATTGACCAGACCATTATTTTATTCGAGCTTAAATATACAAAACAAATAATGTATTTAAATATTGTAGTGCCATAAACATGGAGCTTTCTTTGCGTCCAGACTGATGTCATACGCAAGGTCTGTATGAGCCAAGTCTAACTGTGGCGTACATAAGACCTAAAGAATACGGCGATGGTCTTTGATAAGTACGGTTGTTTTGCTTGCCAATAACGACGCTTATAATTTTTTCCCGTTATATAATCACAAGCTGACATATGCATAACCTATCAAATCAAAGTACGTTCCTATTGCATGATAATTTAAGTTTTTATGTTATCGCGTGATCTGTCCTTCAAAAATGTACTGCCATTACTCACATCAGCTAGGAGCTACATATTCGTTCTTGCCTGAACATAACTTTTGTCTTATATGTTTTGGTCAGCACCTATAGGATCGTAATTGTTTAGAAGCGCTGCAGTGTCTTTCCCTTCCTTCTGACGAGCTAGTATTTCATCCTTTGGCTCATCTCATCTCGGATATCCAATCTCATCTAGCCAGAATACCCCTCAATCATCTCAACTATGTTTTTCAAGAAGGGAATTAATGCGCAGATTTTTTAGCCCGCTTGAGATCAGCCGGAGCAACTGTAAGGAGCGTCTGGGTTACCCCCTCCTGGCCTCAGTCCTCACTTGCGCGCTGATGCGCCAGGGGTTATGTTTAGTGTTAATGTATTGCTTCTTTCTCTCATGAAACAAAAAAAAGGATCGCAATTGTTTATAGATCATATTAGGTAAAATAACTAATTACATCTTACTGTCTAACATGGCTGCCTATGTGTCAAAAGTAATCCGTACATTTGGTACATATGGTTATATCATCCTCGAAAGGTCGACTCTAATCCAAGTCAATACACCTTAGAAATTTCTGTATAAAGTACTAAAAATTTATCCATCTCAGTCCGCTGCTCTAATTGCTCTTGTCCTTATTTATTAGTCTAGGTTTCATATACGCATCCATATATATAAAGGCATGTCATAATTCGGTTAAGTTAATGAATTTATAGGCGTATTAAATGTATCTAAAGGTTTTTGTTTTCAACACAATGTAGTCACGAGACGTTCTACTTTTTTTTCTTAATGGTCTTACATCAAGATGCTACTTACGCAGGATAAATTTTTAATAAGAGTTTGCATGTTCACACACAAATCAAAGAGTTGAGAGAATACAATTAGTTTGTAATATTAACATATGTTAGAATATATTTTATATATTCCTAGTTTAGTTTTGGCATTTTAAATTAGACATATAAGAAAATTGAAATTATTATATAGATTGATAAAGATGGGTGGAGATTGTGTTTTAATAGAAGTTCAAATCATGCACGTAAATATGCAACAGATATGGAAATTATGTTTTAATTGAAGTCTATCAAAAGCATGCATCTAGAGATTGTGTTTTAATTGAAGTCTGTCAAAAACATGTCACTTGGAACAAACCCCGTGTGTGTGTGTATGCGTTACTAAGGTGTAGTGGAGGTCATGTGTGGATGAAAGAAATTGGTTGGCTGCGCACTTGGTGTTTATTTAGTTGAATATTGAGTCTCACGCTTGGTATAAGGTGGAAGCAACTTGCATGGATCATTCCTGCGTGGATCATTTTGAAGCAGTGGAGGTTACATGTATCTTGGAAACATCCTTGGCTAGCTGTGCATGGTGTTTTCTTTTTGAGCTGAACATTGCATCTTGAGTTTCTTTTCATATATGGTGGAAGTTGAGGTGTGTGGATTGATTGTAGCTGGATGTCACGTGGTATGATATAGAAAACATTGTTAGCTACGTTTATGTGGTATAGGGAAAATAATGCATACTGTGTTAGTGTTCGATTTACGATGGAGGCAGTGTTCGTGGGTGAGACGTTTTTGTGAAGGGGCAGTGGTTTTCTTATTGCTGCAATTAACGTGTCCTATGATGATTTGTTTTATGAAGAAAGAATCGGCTATGGTGAAGAGTTTCAGCTGGGTTATTTTAAGAAGATAAAATCTACAGGGAAGTCTTTCTTTTTATCTCAAGTATATTATCGTTTTTATTTCTGGTTATTTTAATCACTTGAGTTATTCGTTTAATTATCTTTATTATCAAACAGTGTGTGAAAATCTAATGTCGAGGTTAGTACGAGGTGATCATACTATTGGGTGTGAAATTCTTTTACGAAAAGTGAGGTTGAGAGATAGTGTCAAGGGTTGAGTGGTGTCGGCTCAGTAAAGCCTTGGGTAAAACTATTGTACTTCGGTGAAAGTGATTAAGCTGGGCGAGGACCCCGCAGACATAGACAAGGTGTATTGAACTGCTTTACCAAATTTCTGGTATTTTTATTATTTCAGTTTTGCTTGCTTTTATTTTGTTCATGCCAAAGAAGTTTACGAAAAGTTTGCGAAACATTTAACATTTTTGGTTTTTCAACATAAATTACAAAGTTTCTCATCTGAAATGTGAACAAATATTATATTGGTTTATTTAATACATTGATTTCACGTATACGGAGTTTTTTATAGTTATTCTATTTGTTAGTTACTAGAGTTTCTTTATATATAGTTTGGAAAATTGCAAATGCACTGTACGAGAAGAAAATTGTTTTTGAACTCAAACTTGGAAATTGTTTTTGAACTCAAAACTTGTTCATGGTATTAGAGCAAGTCATTCTTGATCCAAAAGTGATGAGCTTGTAAGCTTCGTTGATTTTTTGCTAACTATCTTTATCAATATACAGAAGAAGAAGATTTTGGTTCGAGATTACAAGTGGAAAGGGAATCGAGAATAAAGGACTTTATTAATCAAAGTATGAATGATTCATTAACTTTGTAAGGATCTGATCATCCTGAGATTGCTTTAGTAACAATTCCGCTTACAGATAACAATTATCTTTCATGGAGTCATGCTATGAAGTTAGTTCTCAAGGAGAAAATGATGCGAGGTTTCATAGATGGCAGATATAAAATACCAGATGAAAATTCATCAGTTTATAATTCATGGTATAGAGTTGATAACATGGTTACCTCATGGACACTAAATTCAATCTCTAAGAATATCATTGATGCTTATTTGTATGCATCACGTGCTTTTAAACTTTTAAAGGAATTGGAGAAGAGGCATGAGTAATGTAATGGTCCTCTTCTTTATCAATTTCAAAGACAAATAAGTACAATTACAGAAGAAAATATGGCTGTTGTTAGATATTTTACAAGACTGAAGAAGCTCTAGGATGAGCTGGGATGTCTGTTATCGATGCTAAGGTGTTCATGTAGTCACTGCACTTGTAGTACTAGGAAGAAAATGGAGGAGATAAACTCAAGTAATAAGCTAATATAGTTTTTGATGGGGTTAAATGACAGTTATACTTAGGTTAAGAATCAAATTGCGGTGATGGATCCACTTTCAAATATCGACAAAACTTATTCAATTATTTTGACAATAGAGAGACAGAAGGAAATACATGTGGCGATTACTGAAAATAACAACAATAGTGCAATGCTACTTAGATGACAAATGAACAAGACAGATAAATAAGTGTAAGGAAGTTACAAAAGAAGAGATAGAGTGGATAAATTTGAATTGAAATGTGATTTCTGTAAAATGGCAGAGCATACTAAAGATACTTGTTTCAAAATCCACGGGGCTATCTAGATTGGTATAAGAAATTAAAGGAGCAAAGATCAAAAACATCAAAGAAAAATGTGGTGAATACGGTAGAAATAGAGAAAGCAGGAGAAGTGATTATGGAATCAATTAATAACAACTCAAATGACCAGCAACTCAACATTTATAGCATGATTCAGAAGGAGGTTGAAAGATTCATGAGAGAAAATGCAAAGTATGGAGCAAATAGAGGAACAATGTGAATTTTGCATATTTTAAAGATTTTGTAGGTACCATAACATATCGATCATTTAGTTCTCTTGAATTAATTGGAAATGAATCCCGGATAATAAATATTAGATCTTTAAATCACATGTGTATAGATGTTAAGAAAATGAAAACCGTAATTCTAACCAATCAACCAACCCCAGTTTACCTACCAGATGGAACCATCAAGTTTGTTCACTATACATGTGATATAAACTTAACAAATAAAATAACCTTATATGAAGCCTTACATATACCTAGCTTTCAATTCAACCTGTCATCTGATAACAAGTTAACCATTACAGCTCATATAAAATTCACCTTTTATCCATTCTTTTGTCTTCTACAAGATCTCAAGACTGATGAAATACTAGCAGTTAAAAAAACAATAGGCAGATTGTACATACTTGATCCTTTTTCATTTTATCAGCACGTCATAGACTCTTATGTTGCCAAAAACAATTATTTTCCTTGTTCTTTTGCAACTAAAGTCTCTGTCATAGCTGGTGAAGTTTGGCACAATAGACTTGGTCATCCCTCAAATATTATAACTACTCGCATTTGTTCCATGAATAAAATTCATCTTGAATACCTAGATGTTTGTGATATCTATCCTATGGTGAAAATGCAGAGAAATCCTTTTCTCATTAGTGAAATACATACAACCAGGATTTTTAAACTCATTCATGTAGATTTATAGGGTCCATGTCACACTCCTAGCATTAATGGTTCAAGAATCCTCTTAATTATTGTTAGTGATTTTAGCATATTTATATGGACATTTTTACTAAAATATAATTCTCAAGTTCCTTCAATTCTTTAATCTTTTTTTCAAATGACCTAAACATAATTCAGTCTCAAGGTACTTGAGAATTCTTGAATCAAGATTGTCTCTTGTTGTTCTTCAACAAAGGAATTTTACATCAATGATCTTACATTCATACCCCATAACAAAATGGAGTGGTAGAAAGAAAACACAAACACTTGTTGCAGGTTGCAAGAGCCTTGATGTTTCATTCACATTTGCTAAATAGGTTTTGGGAAGACTCTATCCTTACTGCCACTTACATAATAAATCATTTACCATCTATTATACTAGCTTGGAAAACCATATGAAATTCTTTTCCATAAACAACCTTCTTATAAACACCTTCAGAGTTTTGGATGCCTCTGTTTTGCTCCAAATACTAACCCTAAGAAGAAAAAAAAGTTTGATATCAGAGCATATCAGTGTGTTTTTATTGGATATAGCCATGGACAGAAGATGTATAAACTTTATAATGTTCAAAACCACGCATTTCTTGTTTCTAGAGATGTTTGGTTCCATGAATTTTTTTTCCTTATCATAAGTCATAAGAACTTGCAGAAACTACTCTTTTACCAAAACCTTTTGATTTACCTGAATCTAATGAGATCATTCCTTGTACTCATTCAAATGATTTTTAAGCAGACATTGATTCTTTTACTCTATCAGATCAACCTACACCATAACAAGAATAACTAATGACCAAAACATATGAACCACTAATGATAATACCTAAAGAGTCACGTTTAAAGAAAAGTGCTAGAGTTCGAAAACCATCCCCACCGTTGAATGGTTTTGTTTCAAATAATGTACAATTTGCTCCTTTATTGACTAACTGCATAAACCTCACACCCAATATATTTCCTTATCATAAATCACTTGAATGTTTTACATCTTATATATCATTTTTAGTTGCAGTGTCTAATATTCAAGAGCCATTTTCTTTTAATCAAGCTAAACTTTAAAAGGAGTGGATAGATGCGATGAGTGCATAATTAAATGCACTTGATGAAAACAAGACATAGGAGTTGATAGAGTTACCACCAGATAAAAAGGCTATAGGATCAAAACAGGTATATAAAGTGAAAATAAAACCTGATAGAACAATTGACAGATACAAAGCCAGGTTAGTCACCAAAGGATATAATTATGTTGACAGGATCGATTTCGTGGATAGTTTCTCGCCAGTTGTGAAGGTTGTAACAGTCATAATGTTTTTGGTTGTTGTAGCAGCTTATTCATGGCCACTTCATCTACGAGATATCAATGATGCTTTTATTCGTGAATATATGGATAAAGAAGTGTGCATGATGTCTCCTAAAGGGTATGCTAAAGCTCATAAACATCAAGTTTGCAAATTGATTTGATCATTGCATAGCTTAAAATGAGCCTTAAGATAATGGAATCAGAAGCTTACGACAAAATTACAACAACTTGACTTCAAAAGGTGAAATACAAAATTCCAATTTCTTGAGCTTAATTGTTTACGTTGATGATGTTTTTCTTATAGGATCTTTTGAATTAGAAATACAGAAGGTTAAGCAATTTTTGCACGAACAGTTTATTATAAAGGATTTAGGTTATGCCATATATTTTTTAGGATTAGAGATTGCAAGGTCTATGGAATGTCTTTATGTTAATCAAAGAAAGTATAGTTTGGATATTCTAAATGATGTGGGGTTACTTAGTTCAAAATCTTCAGCTACACCATTACCAAAGGGGTATAAATTTAGTGCAAAAGGCGGAGAGTTGTTAAATAATCTGGAGCAATATATACGAGTGGTGAGAAGGTTATCGTATTTGCAGTTTTCACATCTAGATCTTTTGTACGCAATTCAACAGCTTAGTTAATTTGTTTAAGCTCCTAGATCTTCACATTGGGATGCAACTATGCATGTCTTGCACTATATCAAAGGTTCTACATCAAAAGGTCTACTTTTCTCTTCCAAAAATTAGTTCAACATTGAAGCTTATTGAGACGGTAATTGAACTTTATATATTGATACTAGAAGATTTTTAACTGATAATTGTATTTTTCTTGGTAGCTTCTCAATATCATGGAAACCTAAGAAGTAGAGTATAGACTCTCGTGCATCGACAGAAGCATAATATAGAAGCATGGGAGCTACGGTTTATGAATTGTAATGGGTTCTTTACCTCTTGAATGATTTTCAAGTTTCATTACGATTACCAATATCTTTATGGTGTGATAATCATGCTGTCATTCATATCACTCCTAATCCTATTTTTCATTAAAAAAAACTAAGCATTTAGAAATTGATTATCATCTTATGCCAGACAAATGCAAACAAGGGTTGATTGTTAAACGATATCTTCCTTTGTAAATTCAAGTTGTAGATTTATTCACGAAATCTCTTGTTGCACCTCTGTTTCGACAATTTCCTTGTAGGTTGGATCTGCATGATATTCATTAAATTCCAACTCAAGGGGATGAACAAATATTATATTAGTTTATTTAATACATTGATTCCACATGTATACAGTTGTTATGTTTTATGGTTATTATGTTAGTTAGTTAGTTAGTGTTATGTCTTCGTATAGTTTGGAAAATTGCAGCTGCATTATATAAGAAGAAATTTTTTTTGAGTTCAAAATCATATTTAGCTTAATAATTTTATCATTACTGGATGTAATATGTCATTCAACTTATGCACTTCAAGATAAAACTGTTGAATGAAAAGAGACATCGTCACTGAATGATGACATTATTGAAGTATAACACCTTCATCAATTGGCGGTGAGCTTTCTATCACCGCTGCTCTGCTTTGGGCCACGAAAAGCTTTTGTTACAGTTAGCGCGCACACCCACAGATATACATAAGCATGATAAGAAGAAAAGAAAACATATTTTAAATTAATTGCTATTATGGTATCACGAAAAGAAGTACATCACATTTGCTCTAAATTCATATCAACATAAGTATAAAATTCGGTAGTCCTTGTTTTATTGATTTTATTGAATGACACATATAAATTAAATAATATAATTCTCACAGTAGTCATTATTTTCTGTTAAAATTGATAAGATTAAGCTTAAAATTTTCTCATCTTTTTTGGATGTTATTTTTTTTTAAAATTAAGACTCGATGTATTTCTCTAATTTAAGAGCTAATTAATAGCCTAATTAATCTACATAAACATTCAATTCTGTTTAATTTTATTAAAACTCAACTAAACAATCAAATGATAAAAGTTAATAAAAAATTGAATAATGATTAGCGTGGTCTTCCTAGCATTTTAGCTAAAAATGCATACGAAAAATATATTCATAAAATTTTATTATAATTCATGACCAACTCATTTTCAACAAAAAAATAATAATTATAATTAATGATTTTCATAATTATTATGATTAATATAAACTAAATTATTAATAAATAACCTCTATCCTATGCA
>JANIHZ010000008.1:6782687-6796527 GCA_027478365.1 Erythroxylum rufum
GATAAATTAAAAATTGTATATTTTAAATAAAATTATTTTTTGAATTGTATAATAAATTGAAGATCACATATTTTAATATAAATAACTGTTTAAAATTTTATAAACAATTACTCAACCAGTTAAACTGATTCCTTATTTTATTGACTTCAGCAATAAAGTTAATTTGTTATCATTAAAACTAATAAAAATATTAATTTTCTAAAAGATCATAATATGAATTAGATTTAGGTGTTTATGTTGAAGTGACCAATATTTATTATTTAACGAATAAATCTTTGGAGAGTTTCATAGAAGCAAAATTTCTTAACTAGATATATCTTTATCATAACAACAGTTCTTCCCTAAGATGCATTCTATGAAACTATTATTGCATTCACGTGTTCCAATTATCAGTATTGTTTAATTATTTTTATTAAAAAAAATTGCAGCCTTTAATATTAACAAACTAACATATCTTTCATTCTCTACACTAACAACCTGGAGAACTTAAGAAAAATCTCAGAAAATTTGTTCATTCACGACTCAAACTTTAATGTTAGAGGCCGCGTCCACCAACTGGAGCCCCGAATCATTTTTGATATGCCACTTTTCTTGTATTAGAACTTGACTTCAATATAAGCACGTATGTGTGGTAATGAAATGATGCTAGTCTGATCTGGCAAGACAATTTTATATACACATATAATCGTACCCTTGAAATTAGTATGTATCTCTGCAGCCAGGTATACATATATACTATCTTATACGGTCTCATTCTTCTATAAGATATCTAGGTGCTCTCAAAACACCAAATTGTGTGTGCTATTAAATAAAGACAAAAGAGTACCTGGCAACCACCCAGTAGCTTCTCAAGCTCTGGAAGATGCTACTGCCTTATAATGATTTCCGTTCTTATCGAACCGCTTCCGATAATGTCGTTGGCTTTAAGAACATTGACGAGGCAGAGCCGTGGAGCAGATATTGCCCATAAAATATCACAGGACAGCTAACGTTTTGTACGTGTCTATCCCCACATTGGAAGCTTTTCCATGTCGAATTGTGTTCAATAAGCAATGCATTTTTTGTGCTGTTTCTATGCCTTGCCCTTGATCAACATTGAGATTGAAACATTTTTCCATGTTCAGATTGGACATTCGATGAAGATGTATCATGGCTTTTCTCACTATTTTCAGCCCTACAAGTACACCAATTATAGAACGAAGTAAATCAATGTATACGATCCTTTCTTGTATTTTTCTTTCTTCTCTCTTTTGCCCTTTTCAGCTAGATATTTTTATCAATTTATCAGCTAATGTTAACAGGTTAGAACCTGGAAAGCGTACAAGTACAACTATCAATGATTTGGCTATCAAGATTTACAAAGTGGGTACCGTAGCCATTAAAGGCTACTATTTGAATGGAAGAAGTGGTTATTCTTCTTGAAACTTTTTTGTTTTGTAATTTAAGAGAAAATATTAAGCATGAATATACCAAGTTTCTTCACAGAACCTGTATATATACTTTAATGACCAGTTTTTTGTTAACAACGTCGCCACCACACTTTTAGTACTCAAGATCAGTTCCTGATTGATGGACTCATAATTGAAGTTCAAAATTAAATCTAAACCTGCTAATTCCAATTTGTCCTTTTTATTCCACGCGAGAGAATTAGGAAGTAGATGCCATGTTATTTTTAATTTATTAAAAAAAAAAGGATGAACGTTTGTAATTTTGAATGCCTAAATTTTACTTGTTCTATATCGGAAAAAGGATATATTGCCATATTGTAATTCAAATAAAAATCAACTTTAATTGCAGATATACTTCAATTATGGTTTTAGGATCTAATTGCACAATAATTAATTAGAATGTATAAGGATAGACTTATAATCCAAATTGTTAATTACAATTCATATTGACTTGAAATTTGAATGCAGAATTATTCTAATTATAGTGGGGGGTTTTCAATATCAGAATGAAAGTGAAGATATTAAAAATCATTGCCTGAATTCTGGAAAAAGCTGGATAGAAGTGATCCGCAAAGAAACACCGAAAGTGTTGCGGTACTAAAATTTCAATCAAGATTGAAAAGGTCTAGTGATATATAACAAATATCTTAGGCAGAGGCGTCCCCTTATTATATTATAGTACATTTTAGGTACAAAAATAAGGGAGATGTACACAGATTACCACATCCAAGACGCTGAAGAATCGTAAAAGAGGGTGTTCCCGTATAGGACATGGACAGAGTGGGGAGTTGCTTGGCATTCAAGGAAAACGAGAGGCCTTTCCGGACTATTAAATGTGCCTCCTATTGGTTGCATTTTGTGAGTGCAAAGGTGCTGCTGCCGCCTGCTGGTAGTAAATTTCGTTGGAAATGGTGAGGTGACAAGTGTGGTAGTTGGTTTCGTTAATTAATGCTCATCAGTCCAGATGGTGATTTCGCACTTGGAAGTGAAATCAACGGGTACATTTTAAAACAGTACTTTCTTTTTATATAATTTCATTTGCTTAATCTGAGCTTATATTTGCAGTCCCTATTGAAACTTCCTGAAATAGAACGAAGAGAAGCGAAAAGTGCCCGTGACTATGCAAAAGGGACGTTTCATGGTATAGTATACAATCACGATTCATGCACATGCACTGGTCTCCCAATTTAATCCCAAGCTAGTCAGCTCCGGCTTCTTCTCTCTTTCTCACTCTCCAGTGTAAGTGCCCACCGTCTATCCTTATCCCACCCCAAGCCCTTTATCTACAATTATATAAATCCCATGAAACTGCACTTAATCAACATGCCACAACACACAACATCAACCCGAGAAACACATCCCTACCTAGTTCTACTACTACTAAGACTGCTTCCAAATGGCTAAGCTTGCGAGTTGCAGCAAGAAGAAGAATGGCATCATAAAGCCGAAGATTGTAGCTAAATTGCTTCAAAGGAGTCTTTTACTAGGGAAAAAATCGAGTTGTTATACTGACGAGTGTGACTCAACGTACGTGCCTGAAGATGTTAAAGAAGGTCACTTTGCGGTGATAGCTGTGGAAGGTAAGGAGCCTAAAAGATTTGTTGTTCCATTGAGTTACTTGACTCACCCTACGTTTTTGAGACTATTGGAGCAAGCCGCCGAGGAGTATGGTTTCGACCGGGAGGGTGCGCTGACAATTCCTTGCCGGCCGAGCGACCTGGAGAGGATACTGGCGGAGCAGTGGGAGGAGATTGGTGACGTCGGAGCCATCGACTGGGATGCATCATGCATGTAAAACAATGGTGCAAAGTTTTTGATGATAATGGTGAACAAGCTTATTACATAAGCTTAATTTAATTTTGGGAGCCATCATTTTTGGTAGTTTGTAAACGGGGTTCATTTACATGACTAGAACTAGTTATGATCTCTCCAATGTCCAGATAAATTTGTTTAGCAAATTCGATCTTTCTGAGATATTAGAATTTGCTTCGTGTAATTTTAGACTGATTTCAAAGGCACAGCCTTTGTTATATTAATCCAGCTAGCCACGTTCGTGTTTGTAAATAGAGGTAAGACATCTCTTCGTAATGTCATTAAAATAGATAAGTCTTTTGGTTAGAGAAAAGATAAAAATTACGTAAAAACAAGTCCAAATTTAGAAAATCCAATTAATTTTATTTTAATCAAAAAATTATATAGTAATTGACATTGAATTACCAGATCCATAATTTTCTTATGCACATATGTTATTGTTCTCATTGAATCTTCTTGAAAATTTTGAAACTTTTAATCCCTACACCCAAGAGGCTGATCACTGGGGAAGAGAATGTAAACCCTGTACAGTCATCCATGTATCTGTAAAGGGGGGAGGGCCTAGCTGCTACTCATCAATGATTCATTTACATGATATTTCACATTGTAAATTAGAACGCACTTTTAATCCCAGCAAAAGTCACAGTTCTACTTTAAAAAGCACCTTTTGACCATAAAAGGGGAACTTAAATATTATATTATCCAACTTGTTATAGATCCTAAAACCTATTATGATGGTTTTGCTTTAATTTTCTTGCAGTAGAAATGTGAATTACTATATTTATTTTCTTAAAATATAAAAAACTATATGCTAATCAAGAGTGTTATACATCTCTTTCTAAAAGTATGGTCGTAATTTTTTTTATTTTTCACAACTAATTATGCTCCGTTAAACATTTAACCGAAAAGAAGAAGCTTCCAATATCTTATACAAGCTTTATTTCCAAGCAAAAGCACACTGGAAAGATATTTTTAGCTTATGTTGTAAAGTAAATTCACATGTTTATGGTGTAGCTTTTAATAAAGCGAGCTTTACGTATACGTACCGGACATAAGCTGATGAACGATGACCGTGCAGACTGAAGAGGGTTCATTCACTTCATTGACTAGACGCTACGAGACAATGTCGGCGTAGAGCTGCCGACAATGCATACCAGCTTGACCGTTGTAGTCCACTAACATAGACCAGGGACCGGTAGTGGAAGTGGTAGCTCTCTCCGCTCCTAAATGACATTTATTTCTTTATCAAGCACCGTTCTGTTTAAGCAATCTTACACAAAAGATCAAATAAAATATAAGCTTTCACCCACGTAATTTCACATCGTGCTAAAGCTTTCATACCATTATCGCCTCTAATTGTACAAGTATCACCAAATACATCATTTGTATCCGAATATTATGGATAATAATATGATAATGTCGCCTAAAAGTTGAACAGCGTATATGGCTAAAAATAACAGCCCCCCCTGTTGCACATGCAGCAGCCAGATTCATACTGCGGGATATACTCAACCATAGGGCGAAGATAGCCGGCCTATCATTTGGATATGGTGCATAGCCAATCTCCCTATCATAGGTGTTGAGCGTGTGGCCTTGCATAGTCATACAAAACAGGGCTATCATATAGTTTAATCAGATAACCCAGCTTTCCTTTTGAGGTGCTCCTTGAACTCCATAATATCGCCATCCCAACGGGTAACTGCTTGGTTCTGGCACACCCATATCTCCTCCGCTACCTGGTTTATGAGCCTGAAATCATGGCTAACAAGAACCAAACCCCCATCCCACTCATTCAACGCCTCTGCCAATGAGTCGATGGTTTCAATATCCAGATGGTTTGTTGGTTCATCCAGCAATAGCATGTGTGGTTTCCTGAATGCTAGCCAAGCAAATATCACCCTGCTCCTCTGCCCATCTGACAAATTCCACATGGGCATCACCTGGGCTTTGCCAGACAGCCCAAACTTCCCAATTGCTGCTCTCATTTTTTCTTCCTCATTTCCTGGATACTCTTTTATCATAAATTGAAGGGCAGACAATGTCAAGTCAAGTTTCTCAGCGAGATGTTGATGAAATTGTGCAATCCTCAAGTGGTTATGCCGTCGCACCATGCCATCAGTAGGAACTAAATCTCCCGTCATAAGCTTCAACAGAGTACTCTTTCCAGCACCATTGGGGCCAACTAGTGCAATTCTAGAGTCAAGATCAACACCAAAGTCGAGGTTCTTGTATATAAGATTGTCAGGTGTATAGCCAAACGAAACATCCACAAACTGAAGCACTGGTGGAGTAAGTTTTCCCACATTCACAAACCGAAAAACAAGAACCTTGTCTCTGACCACCTTTTCAGTAAGCCCACCCCTCTCCATCTTTGCAAGAGTTTTCTCCTTGCTTTGTGCCTGGCGAGCTAATTTTGCTGAGCCATGCCCAAAACGAGCAATATATTCCTTCATTGAAGCAATCTGCTCCTGCTCCCACTTGTATTGCTTCATCTGATTCTCTTCCAGTCCAGCACGGGTCTGAACATATTGATCAAAGTTACCCGTGTAGTACTTCAACGTCTTGTTCTGCATGTGTATGATATTTGTGCAGACTCCGTTCAAGAAATCCTGAGAGTGTGAAACCACAACTAGAATGCGGTCCATTTTCTTTAATGTTTCCTCCAACCAAACACAAGCTTCTAAGTCTGTCACCAGCAAAAGTAATTAACCGTTAGCTTGACAATAGTTTTTAAGTCCCCAAAGAATTTAATTTCCTCTTACTGAAAAAGTGAGCACTCTGAAAATAGAGCATTAATTCGTAAGACAATTGACAAGTTCCCATAATCCTATTAGAAGAACAAGCTCCAACTGAAGGTGGTTGGGATAAAGTCTAATGAACAAAAATATTTGAGATGTTAAAAGCATACAACGGGACTGAAAGTGGGAAATTTTCCTTTCTCTTGAACCATGATGATTGAAGTTCAACCAAATCAGACGTTGAGAAAAGCATCTAATACCACAAATTACCTAACTACTGGGGAGAAAAGCAAAGTTCTAGCAAAGACAACCCAATAGTTTTCTAAGAGAAAAGCCAAATATTTATAAGTGATCCACAAGTGACATCAACATCTGTGGACTAACCAAGATGATTAGTGGGTTCATCCAGCAAGAGGATAGTTGGATTAATAAATAAAGCCCGAGCTAATGCAATCCTCATTCTCCAGCCACCAGAAAAATCTCTCGTCTTCTTTGCCTGCATCTGCTTGTTAAAACCTAACCCATACAAAATTTCAGCAGCACGTTTCTCGGCAGTTGATGCATCCAATGCCTCCAAGCGCTCATAAATGCGGTCAAGCCTATCTCCACCTCCATCCTCCTGCAACTACACCAATATAAATAAGTTAACTCGGTAAGAGAACAAGCTATGCAGTATATTCAATCTTTTAATGGACAAAAGCATCAAGTAACTCCTACATACCCCACCAGCCAAAGCCTCGGCTTCTTTCTCCAATTTCAACCTCTCCTCATCACAACTGATGACAGCTTCAAGCGAAGACATATCGGAAGCTTCAATCTCCCTCTTGAGATGATATATATCCATATGCTCAGGAATTGGAAGTTCTCGGCATCCAATTGCAGCTAAAAGTGTTGATTTTCCACATCCATTTAATCCAAGCAATCCATACCGTCTGAATTAAGATGATCCAAAGAACAAAATCAAATCAGCAGTCGTTCTCAATAATTGTCCAAGTTATTTTCCAAGATAAACTGTCAAACCTGCCATAGTTAAGTTCTAGTGTTGAATCAACAATGAGATCGTGTCCGTGGAAAGTAACAGATAAGGACTCAATCTGAAAAAGCAAAAAGAAGACAGTTCAAACTAGTAAGTTTATCTCATCGACATCACAAAAAAACAATTTCAAGGAAAACATCAAATACGAGTTTGAGCGTAGAAATTCTAACACCTATATATTATTACCTGCACCAAAGAGCATAATCATAGTGCTTGGAACAGACCCAGCCGCCCGTCCAGGCACTTCTCTAGGTACACCAAGCTAGCAACAATAAGCTACTAGTAAGACTCGTAAAGTCAAGAGTCCAAAACTAACAATGCTAATTAAAATTTTTAGAACCTTCATCTTTAGAGATATTATTCCTCTCTGTGTTCGTGGACAAGTTGATTGTGAGCGTGTGATTTTGTACTACATATATGCAACATATACATATACACTGGCATACATATTCATCATCTGTGACGAATTCATCCAATAATAGGCATACTAACTCTAAAGAAACTAATAAGGGTTCCTTTTTTTTCTTTAGTATGTTCCTTTTCTACCTACTAATTACCAATTAATAACTCTATTCTAAAAGTGTCCCAATTTATTCCTTTCACTTGTCCGTTTAGTAAAACTTATTCTCCTATGCAGCCGAATAAATAAGCCGTTATTTAAAATACCTAAGATGTAAGTAAAAAAATAAGTAGGGGAAGAAAATAACTTACGCGAATATCTCTGGCAAGAGGATGAGAACATAGAACGCCAGTACAGGTGCGATCCGATATCTGACAACTACCTACTTCACTCGACAACTTGTCAACGCTGTTTCCATACTGAACATTTTTCGCCGACTTCGACGACGTCGCAGCAGCAGCTTTACCGCCTCTCTTGGCAGCGGCGGCCGCCTTCTTCTGCGCCGTCTTCTTCTTGCTGGCCTCCGACACCATCCTGAATCAAATACCCAAAAAAAAAAAAAAAAGAAGAAGAAAGAGATCAGATCAATAATTGTCTAGAAGAAATTAATAACTTGAAAAGCTTCGTTATAAAATGGTGGAAAATAATAAAAGAAAAGAAAAACCTCAAAGAAGAGGAGAGATTAGGATGGGAAGAAGGAAAAGGAGATTGTTTCTTCTTATTTGTGGTAAGTATTATTATGGAAATGTCCAAGTCTCCTGAGGCACAGGAGGGGGAGCAAGAAGCAAACGACGGTCCGGCTTTGACGTGTGGATTGTAGAGAAAGGACGAGAAGAGAAGGTAGATTGTAGAATTTTTATTAGGTATGACACGTGTACGGTGTTTTTCTGTTCTTGTTATGACGTCGGTCCGGGTATAATCTCCTCGCATTCGGGTGTTGACCCGATGACATTAACAGAACTTGGGTCGTCTGATCAAAATGGGCTTCAATCTATTATTAACCCAACATGACTCTGGACGAAACACAATCTGTACTTGAGCCTTATTGTCAGCCAAGAACTGGGCTACATGGTAAAACATACGACCTACAAAACTTTTTTCGTGCTTTTGACATTATAGATAATTGATCCAACAGCGGTAGACAGTGAAAACTTTAATGCTATATGTCTATCAATTTGCTGATTAACTGTAAATATATGAATAAGTTGTCATTAGTACTCTAATGTTTAAGTCAATTTTAACTAGTAATGAATCGATCCAAATTTGCATCTTAATCAAATTTAATCGAAGCATTGTTTCTGTTATTAAATGCGTAGGGTACATAATGATGTCCCCTTTGCTATATATCCACATTAATGAAAAAAATTTAACCTTACCCCACAAGTTCCATTCAGCTCGATGTTGATCACTGAGACTTTTCTTTCGCGGTGTTTGCGCTTGCGATGTAGAGTGTTTAAAGTGATACTTTGAAACTTTTGCTCCCAAGAAAGGCAGTTTTCAAATGCCCTTTGCTTTATGAAAACCAGACCACTAAGGTCGTCGGTACCTTCCCTTGCAAGTTGGACATTAGAAGATGTCCATCCTCATTCAAATCATATAGATACTAATGATTACTAGTGGACTCGTAACCAAAGAGCTTTGACTACCGCACTCTATATATATATACACATATAAAACAGTGAAATCTGTTCGTGTTTATTTTTATAATACAATAAATAATTATAATTACTAATAAATTATTTACTTCTAATTAATTAATCAGTTAATCTAATACTATCAAATCTCGCATGTCTTCTATTTCCTTTGTCAACATTCTGGACGAAGTTGGACAATCTTCTAGAGTTATCGTGGCATTCATACGAGAACTTGCTTTTTGTCAAATATTTAAATCTGATGATGTGCACGCGTAACGCATCCATATGACTACGAGTGTATGAGGCAAGTGCGGGTGGGGC
This sequence comes from Erythroxylum rufum, assembly GCA_027478365.1. Classification (NCBI taxonomy): domain Eukaryota; kingdom Viridiplantae; phylum Streptophyta; class Magnoliopsida; order Malpighiales; family Erythroxylaceae; genus Erythroxylum; species Erythroxylum rufum. The sequence goes on from JANIHZ010000008.1 coordinate 6,792,077, forward strand.
AAAAGTCGACATGATTACTCAGGAAATTTACATCAGTGTACTAGAATGATGCTTACAGGAATTAGCCGACTATGAACTTGCCTTGTCTCTTTCTCCGCGGTTTCGAAGAAGAAGATAAGAAAGAGGGAGCTCTGTTTCTGAACGTGATATGCTATTATTGGACTGGTAGTGTAGTGAAAAGGATTTCAATATTGGAATGAAATAGAGCTCATCAGCGGTTAACATTAACGATGTAGACGTTTTGAGTGTACTGGGTCACTGATAAGAAGTTATTGGGAGCCAAGAAATGACATCTTGAGGAGAAGCAGAGCCCTGCTGTCCCACCTACCTGTATACATATACATGTATGGACAAAAACCCCTAACAAAATTTTACGATGAAGCAATTTTTATGATCATAATATTATTATGAAAAGAGTAATTTTTAAAAATATTAAATATAATAATTAAGATCACTAAATGAATAATTCGATGATTCTTCCATTTCCCAGCTAGTATGATTAGAAGAGAATCTTGACTAAACTAAAATCTCTTGGTAAACGGCCCTTAATTTCCCCCTCTCTTTAAATAATAATATTCCACTTTTTTGACAAGCTCTAGTAATTAGTAACGGCCACGTGATATTGAGTTCGTGCAATCATCAAGTCCAAAGGGGAAAAGGATTTAAAAGAGACCTCCAATCACATGGATTTGGAATCTAGTCCAAGTGTCCATCAACACGTCCCCCTTCAATATGAAATTTTAGCAAATGCATTACACAAAGAACAAAAGTGCACCAACTTCTTGTTAGGTTACATTGCTCTTAGTTAAAATATAAAGACAGAGACAGGATTAGCAGTGTTTTTATTTAATCTGTGATGGGGTTGGCAAGTTCATGTAAGGTTGGGTATTTAATTAGGTAGACAGAATATTCTTCTCCATTTTTTTCCACATGAAATTAAAAAAAAAATTGGGCTACGGATGGTGTTTGTTATGGGGCAATAAGTTGTAAGTTGTAACATAATAACAAACCAAAGGACAGTTTTAAAAAGTGAATTTTTTGTTTTGTAACAACCACCTGTTCTCCAATCACACGCTTTATGGAAGCTGCTTGGATTCAACCAAGGGAAAGGAGGAAGCAGTGTTTGGAGAGCGTTAAAAATGAATAAATCATCATGTGCATGCGAATGAGCTACATACATACATGGTGTGTGGGTTTGGCACATTACGTTATGACGTGGCCACGATAAGAATCCCGCAAAAGTGCGGGCAATGACCAGACACAGTGATTCAAAGGCGGGGGGGGTATAGAGGGGTGACAGCTATCCATATTGGACATCTCTCTCTCTCTCTGAATGACAAAGTGAAAACGAAAACAATAAGCCTTCTCTACATGCACTGGCAAAAGGGACACGCATACGCAACAGTCCAAAACTGTTGTGACAGCCGTCTCTTGTAGCAACTGTGCGTATGTGCGATTTTACATGTATTGCATTGATGCGTGATGCGGATGGAAGACGGCCGGGCTCACGAAGACAAAAGGAATAAGGACATGCGATTGTGAGGAGCTACTAGCCTAATATTGTTGGTTGAGACTTGATAGGTTCCCAGGCTCTTTCCTGTATTAATTAGTAGGGGTCCGACTGTCCTAGGAAAGCCGAAGAAAGGGCTATATGCTTTGGGTTGGTTCGTTGGTAGACTTGTAGTTGTAGGGACTTCAATTTTACCATAATGTTTGCTCTGAGACGGGACATGTTGCCCCATTTTCAGTCCTTGCAATTGGCAAAGGTTGCTGGCTACTTAGTTGACGCTTGAAAAAGTTAAGCCGCGATTCTCGCGTCACTGACAGAATCAAGCTAATGCAAGTTCTCAATCGCACGTCAAAGCTAATGAAATTTCACGCCTCCTGTTCGTGCAATACAATCTTCGCTGTCGCATTTTGTTTATCTTTTAATAAAAGTAAAACACACAGGCGTATATTTGAAAAATATAAAGATGGGGGAGAGAGGAAGACAAAGATGGATGATATTATAGGGAAAGCTATGTAGTCAGATCAGACTTGGTTGATTTTTCAGGAGGAGCATCAATCTATGCACATAGTCCAAATCATAAGAGGCCTATAATGTATATTGAAATTTGGAGAAGTGGGGTCGTAGTACTAGACTACTAGTATTTGTTCATTAGATTAGTAATTGTGGCATGACTCTTTATAGCAAAGAATATTCCACCAGTCTTAATTTTGTAGTCGAACAAACAACTATGCCATATGGACTTGTTTTAATAAAGAGAACCAGTCCACCTGTTTAAAAAGAGAAAAACTCTTAAACAACCATGGCATACCTCATATGCATCATCGATTCATAACCTTAAAGAAACAACCACATTTAAAAAGATACTTTTCAACAACTACCTTACATAGATTGTTTCCACCTAAAATTTTCACCCACCAGCCACTATATTTTATTTACATTTTTGGTCTCGCCCATTGAAGCTCTTGCTATAGAAGCGCTTATTAAGCCTAATTTCTAACTATTACATTACATAATGAAGCAGGCGTTAGGGTTCTCATCGTTGAACTTCAAGTGAGCTGGATAACCCGGCACGGATCCGTACCCGTATCCGTAATTCGGAGCATGCGTATAGACGGGCTGACCCATGTAGCCACCATTCCCCATTACGGGCTGACCCATGTAGCCACCATTCACCATCACGGGTTGACCCATGTATCCATTTCCATACATAGGCATGTACCTGTAACCGTGCCCGAACCCAGGTTGAACCATAAAATCCATTCGGTTACCTTCAATCGTCGCCACGTCACCTCCGCCACTCTGCTCCTGCCCACCACCACCGCCACCGTCACCGCCGCCACCCTTTTTCTTCTTTCCCCCGCCTCCTTCATTCCCGCCGCCGCCGGCCTCCTCTTTCTCCTTCTTCGCCGGAACGATCTCAACGGGCCTCTTGAGTCTATCCTTAAGAGCCTCGGCCAACCCCTTCACGTCCATCGTCCCTTTGACCGTCACCGTCTCCTTCTGTTTGTCCATAGTCATCTCTTGCACACCTGTACAACATAAATCATAACGCCATTACGGTGACGTAAATGGACGAGGCCGGAGATGGTTATTTATTTATATAGGGAAGATAAAAGTCACCTTTGGTCTTGTTGAGAATTTTGTGAATTCTCTTGATACAACCTTGGCAATGAAACCCCAGTTTGAGTACGGCCGTCGTCACCTGTGGCTACACCATCAAAATGGCAGTTGAGATTATGATTATTATATACTAAACAAAGGATTTTCGTTTCTGTTAAAATACGCCTGTCCAATTGACACGGAAATGTAACGTCAAATAATGAAAAAAAGATATTCGCCTAGGAGCTATTGATTTGAAAGTGGAATCACCACGCGCAGGTTAGAAAGAACAGTACTAAAGTGCGCCAAAAGAATGAATTAATTAAGTACTGGTGATTACCTCTTTAGGTTTCTTGGCATTCTTACTGTTAGCATCAATAGTGTCAGTGTCAGTTTTCTTGTCGTTGGATTTCTTATTCTCATCTTTCTTGTTAGCGTCTTCTTTCTTGTGTTGTGGAGAGATGATATCAACCTTCTTATTGGTCTTGAGGTGGAGATCCTCTCGAATCTGCAAAGGATCCACCATCCCTATAACTGTCAGTTTGTTGGAATCCACCTCTGCTTTCACATTCTCAACCCCTGTCACAGCAGTTCCAAGTTATTAGGAAGACCTGAATCTATACAGCAAACAGATTAGAGGAAATGAAATAAACAACAATTTAGGAGAAAACCCAGAACATTTAAGGAGTCAATAGGAGTTGCATATCAATAAATACCTTCAAGGGCACGAGCATGTTTGACAATTTTAGAAGCGCAGCCTTCGCAATGCATCTCCACCTTCAAAACCACAGTGATCTGGTTCTTGTCCTCCTTTTTCTCGCCTCCTTTCTTCTTAACTTCCTCCTTCTCTCCATCGTTGTTCTTGTCAACACTAACGTTGGCGTTGGCGTTGTTGAGGCTGTCGTTGTTATTATTGGACTTCTTCTTCTGAAAAAAAAGAAACGAAGCAGAAAACCCATTGAGATAAGCAAAAACAAAAACCAGAAAACACAGTCAGAACAACGCAAGAAGAGAAATGGATGACTTTAGCCATATGGGAGTTGAAGAGGAACAGTTGGGAGACTTTCAGTTTCTACGACGAAAGGGAGTGAGTATCTGATAATTGTGTGGTAAAGAGTAAGGTACTTTATAGGGGTGAGAGTGTTATGAGTGTGGCAGAAAATACTTGAGTCGGTGATGTAAATAAGATAAAATTGTATATCTAGAATTTGCGATTTGGCATACTAGTTGAATAAGTAAGTTTACCAGTGCCTTCAATTTATTAACGCCAAATCTTTTGTTATAGTTATTATATTGATTTATTAAAATTTAATAAAATATATAAAAAAAATATAATAAAATA
>JANIHZ010000008.1:6805443-6828193 GCA_027478365.1 Erythroxylum rufum
TTTTTAAATTTTAGAGTACCATGAGCACTATGTACTTCCGGCATTGCCTGCAAGACACTTTGTAACCTGTAACTCGCCTAGAAGTATTAAATTAGCAGACTGAAGACATAGTTGCCGAAACACAAACTACTTCACTGCACTGGTTCGAACCTCAAAGGCATGAACATGCAAACACAAGATTTACGTACTAAATAGATTCAGTATCATTTGAGATTCAACAATTACACCAAAAGTTACTTCATCAGATACCTTAATTCAGGCTTAAAATTTACGTTGAAGAGCACTATTATGACCCAAAATTTCAAAAGAAATAAAAAGAGTTATCTAAAATTATTTTTAAAATTAAAACAAAAGTTAAGCCAATAAAACAAGAGTTTTAAAGTTTAAAGATTCAACTAATATTATATCGTTATAAAATTGATTAAAATTTTAAAAAATTAATTGTTCAATTAAAATTTTAAGAATTTACATTAAATTAAAAAAAATCTCAAAATAACCCATTCAAAATGTTATACCCATTATTTAGCGGAAAGCTCGTTTCTTCTGCATGGTTTATAAACCGTGGAAGGCCTCGACAGGGCCATGGCCCGAATAGAAATATCTTAACTCCAGTCTGAAAAATGTTGAAGTTCATGTCGCGGAGAAAATAAAGAAATGGAAAGTTTGTTTAGTGGTAAAATACTGGACGTATCAACAAAAGTTGCAGCAAAAAGCTACTTTGTAGAAGTGTAGTTGTTGTTTAGTGGTTGGCTGGTTGCCAGTTGCCACCTTCTTTTCTTCCCACGCCCATCGGGAAAGTTTGGAGTAAATACATAATGAAAACAAATTTTCTGTTTCAATAATACTATTTTATTATATTTTATTAGCACATGATTAAAATATCGTAGCCGAAACAAAAGATATCATGTAATGCATGATACATCCTGCCAAACAAACCATGTCAGATGTGAAAATCCCATCTTGATTGGATCAAGTACTGATACGAGCGAGTCATCACCCTTAGATTAGAGTTGCTTTCCACAGCTCGTGATCAGTGATAACAGGTACCTGCATTGTTTCTTTTCTTATAATATTCTTATTATGTTATGCCGTTTATCAATCGCAATGTTTTAAACTCTCATGTTCAACTTCAAACAACGAATGTACCTACAGCGTCTGATTTACTGAATCTTTCAAGAACAAAAGTTTGTGGGTTGATTTTTTATGGCCCTTCCATTGGGGACATGGAAATGGAAGCACGAAATAGGATAAAGAAACAAAAATAGAGAAACATCCGTTATGTGATGTACGAGTATTCGTCACAAGAGTAACAGAAGAACCAATAATTACAATAATTGTGCTCATTTAAAGATTATCTGAACCAAGTTTTTATAAAAAATGTAAAAAAAATATTTAACGAAAGAAATATACATTAATTAGTGATTGATGGAACATTTGAAAGGGATCTATCAGGACCAACTAAAATCATGCAGTTAGGTATGTTATTGCACCTTTGTTAGATAAATGTTATGTCATGTTATAAAAAAGAAACGAAATAGTTTCGTACTAAATTTGACAAATCTCGACATCTCCGTTGAAAATTGAGTCCTCCGTAGAGTTTATCTTCTTCAGTTTTTTTTTTCCCCCTCGCTGCACTGTTGAAATTATTAAAAATAAAAATAAAATATTTTCAACTTTAGGTCTCGTTTGGTAAACAACTAATCAGTTATTTTTTTAGTTGATTGGTTATCTTCAACTATTTACCTCTTTAAACAGCTACGAAAGTTGTTTAGAGAACAACAGATCTGATGGCTGATTTAAGATAAACAACCAAAAATTAAAACGCTAATGTTTTCATCAATCAGTCAAAATTTTAACTATCAAAAGTCAATTATATCCTTTAATTGAGGTTCCTAGATACCTGCGTTTTAAGAACAATGTTTGTTTTTATAATTATTTTATGCAGTTATAGGTTAGAAATAAAATGTTAACCTTAAATAAAAATGAAAATAAAAAGAGTTACATAAATCTTTCATAGATGATGAAATAGTACAAAAGAACATGACTTCTTTAAAATTTAAATTCTTATAAGAATATTTAACGAAATATTAAGACATATAATATTCATACCTTTATAATTTCTTTTAAAATCATGTCCTCATAAGTCATTTTACACATAAACAGTTAATATTAAACAATTAATTTTATTAAACATCTTTAACAAAATTTGCTAGTCAAATCAACTGATATAATCAGCTAACAGCTAATATAATCAACTAATTGTCAAACAGGACCTTAGTCTCATGTTTGTACACTAAATGTTATTTAAAAACAATCTTTTTATTAGTTACAAATAAAGTTGCGTATTATTTAATTTTTTTCAAATTTCACGTATCAGCAAGATTTATATTAGATGTTGTTGTTCTTATAAAAAAGATAATCAGTTCAACTTTAAATTAAATTTTGTAATAATAAATAATTATTCGTCCATAAATTTGAGTCAATAAAGTCAATCTAGGTGCCTATGTAGAGAAAATTATTGAGAGTCCCACATCTGCAAGTGTGCGTAAAACGATGGCTAAGTGTTAATTTGACAATTGATTCGTTCTGGCTAAAGCTTTGTTCAAAATCTATAGGAACTTTTCAAAATAAAGACACCACGACAAAAATGTGAACAGACTCGTGTTCATTAATCTCCTCTATCCTTTTCACTCCATAGACCAACTAATAAGACAAGAAATTCTTACTTTTTTTTTTAATGTGCTCTCTCGTTTTCGTTATTCAACTTCAAACCTATTTAGAAACATTATATAATATTGTTAGTTGATTATATATGCAAAACCAAAGAAGATGCTAAATTATAAAAACAAAAAGAAAATCTATAGAGGGAATACAAACTTTAGGGTCTCTACTCTGTTATATATAGTAATACCACAATACTAAACCTGTTTTCAGTACATAAAATGATGAACATTTACAGCTTAAACACGCTATTTCTCATTTCTCAACATGTTTTTAGTATTAACTCGTCAAGTCTTCTTTAAAGTTTTAAAATTATATGTTAAAATAAAAAATATAAAGTTAAAAATTTTGTTACTTTTATTCCTTTATAAAAACAACAGAGTCCAAGCTTCTTCTTGAGACATCTCGCATTCATCATGTTATATTTTCCTTATCCTCGTTAAGTGAAAGCATCTTTCTTGCACTTCACTTGTCAGCTTATGAGGTCTCCGATCACTTACCTTTCAGAATCCATCATATCGAGAATAAGGATAGTGTTATAATTTGTAAAGCACAGAATATGATAATTACATTATTTTTATTGTGTTATCCTATCATTTAATTAAAAAAGTTTTGATGAATGTTTAATTGATGTGACTTGCTACATTATTGTGATCAACAAACACACCAAACCAAATTACAATAGCAAAGAAGATATTTAGTTTGATTGAGACTATTATTAAAATATGAAAATATTGTTTGTATGTATTTTAATAAATTAAAACTATGTCTGAATCTTAATCCAAAAGGGCACCTTTGGCGTAGAGCCAAGAATTCTTATTGGCCAGTATAGTCTTGGACGTAGGCTAGATAATCTCCACTTGGTATTTAGTGAAATCAAACCAAAAAGCTCAGGTCTGCTGGCCCCAAAAGAAATGTACAACAGTGGACTTATTCAGGGGAAATGAAGAAGATCTGGTAAAATAGGCGAGGGGGACCAGTGACAGGATAGCCTCTGCGCACTGTCGTCTTAAGTAATATCCAGAAGAGTTAGAGAGAAGAAAGGCATTAATTCAAAAGCTAAAACACATTTTTTTAAAATTTAGGGATTTGTTTTTGTTGTGATCACCTTTGGATTTGGGTTTGGCAGAGGTGAAAAAAACCCATGATACTGGCTGGCCCCTACTTCCCTCGCTATCTCCTTCCTGGACAGGAGCGACAGTTGAGGCCACGAGGCTACCTTGTCGATTCGAGTGGATAGTCAGATGGCATTTGTTCACGTGTCAAAATTTGATTAGCCGGAACTCCAAAAGCCACGTGCTTGGGGGGCTTTGTCTCACGTGGGGCTCGGGACCGTCTCCTAATTGTGTTGTACTGGCTGACAGACATAAGTAGCTAAGGTTCCTTTACTTTTTCCACGATGATAATTATAGTAGATAGTGCCTGTCAATTCCATATTCCCTCACAATCACAATCCCTCTCTGCCACTTGAATTCTTCACAACAGCTCCTTTCTCTTCTCTTATATAATCCCTCCTTCTACATAACAAGCTGTGTATTACAGGATGAGGCGGTTTTCCAATATGTTGCCTTTATCTGCATTTGCACCTGCACCTTACTAGTTTTCTTAATTCCATATCCATTTAGTCTATATAAAGATCAAGTGAAGATGGAAAAGAAGCACTTAGGTGCAGGTGTGGGTGCAGGTGAATGCCATTTTGGTCTAAATTTATTTCCTAAATGAACCGTAGTTTCTATATTTCATTTCGTGCAGCTCGTAGATCTTTATGCATGTTCAAGCACATCGAAGATGGAAAAGAAGCACATAACTTCAGGTGTAGGCGCAGGTCAGTGCCATTTTTGGCTGTTGGTCTAAATTTCATCGCGAAATGAACCCGTTGTTTCTCGGAATTTTCTTTGTGTAGCTGGTAGATCTATATATGCATGTTCAAGCACATCTAAGACCTTATTATTTGGTAGCATCTACAGTTTTATCGACCTAAGTAGGAGAGGAATGTCGATTTGGGGTCTTCAAAGTAGAACAGTCCGATATCGACCATGTTGTGGTGCTCATCACAACTTTGTGGAAAGCTCATCAATTTGAAGGATTGTACTGAGTACGGGTTGTCGATCTACCAACATAGGATCTCTCTGAGCGTTTCTTAGGGATTTTGAAGAAGGATAGATATACGAATCTCCACTCTCTATAACTAGGGCTTCTCAATATACATCAAGTCTACACACTTCTGTCTCCTCTTGCTCTCTTTCGGACACAAACACACGCTCCACACACATATAGACTAGTATAATGCATATTTTTAGGCTAAATACCAGAAAGGGAAACGCTGTAAGAAATAACGGAACTTGTCCTCTGAACTGTGACTTCAGCGAAACTCACACTCGTACCCTTGGGTTAATAAACCCTAGGTTGCTTTCTCTATGTGAACCTTTATCTAAGAAGACTTTAACCTGATTATCTCCCTGTGGCTCATCTCTACAACCCTTTTAACAAACCTTTATGTCTTCAAATGAATTGCGTGAGAAAGCACAATAGACGTCTAATGAAGTAAGGGGGGAAACGGTATTCTCTTTAGACCTCTATTCTTGAACATGTTATGATGATCGGGCAATTGAACCATAACCTGAGATAAGTTCCGTGTCTTACCCTAAAGGGCTTGCAAAGTGCAATTAGAGTCAGCAATGGTAGGCGCAGATAACAAAAGGGGGAGTTTATTAGTAAATGAAAAGTAATAATATTGAACAAAATCTAGGTTTATACAAGAATTGAATAATGTGTGTAAACCCCAAATACTAATGAAAAGTAATAATATTGAAAAAAATCTAGGTTTATACAAGAATTGAATACTGTGTGTAAACCCCAAATAACATTTCAGTAGCCTTTCAAATGTCAACAGATTCCTAGATTTGATTGAGAGGATCAAATATATTGTCCGCTATGTTAACTAGTCTCTTTCTTCAAGTTGTGGAAGGTTTCTTTCTATCCATTCTCAGTCAGCTAAAGCTATATAATTAATGATTCTTGTCTGTAGGGCAATCTGATTTCTGTTATATACCTGAAGAACAGTTACACATCACTATACATACAGCTAATCCTAGTAAAAAGTTCCTGTATAAGTTGACCAGGGTTGTTCTATGCATAAGTTCCCATATAGGTTAACCAGGGTGATTCCATGGATATACTACTCCTAAATAGGTTAACCAGGGTTATTGCATGATTCAGAAAGCATTTTCGTTAGTAATAAAGTAATATTATGTAATATTACTATAATTAACCAACCATGTTTCTGATATTTGGAGCATTTCGAGATCAAAACAGAAAATACTTTTCAGTTTGAACACTTTTTGACCACACTCATCTTAACCTGAAACCGCAGACTGTTGCAGAATGAGTGTTTCACTTGGTCCATTTCCAATTTAACGTACTGTTTTCCTCCAAGCTAGTAGGCAAGTGTCTTATGTTCATGGAAGAATTTAACGGTAAGAAAGTCTACAACATCTTACAAGGAATACTGAGTCTAGAAGGATAAGTAGACATCTACAGATTCTTTGTTAATTTTGGACATATTAGTTGAAGAAATTTCTGAAATACAAACTATTTATGGGCATTTTGATCTACATAACATATCTTCAAACCCTTAAACAAGGTAGCCTATGCATTGGAATTCATTTCCATAATTTCCCTTCGTATTTCCAAGTCTCTATTAGGAAAATGTGGTTTCTTTTGTATGGTTTTTATGAGTAATAATTATAATAGATAAGTATACAAATCAATAATATTTGATGGATGAAGTTAAACGATGTTTTCTTTTATTTTGTAATACCATACCTGATCATACGTCTTTTCAGTGACGCAGATTACATATACAACAATCTACCATTTCGAATTCTTTAACATCCTTCCTTCTCATTACTTTATTCTTTTTATTAGAAATTACTTCCTCAGACTTGATTACTAATTGAACATCTTCTCGTAAGTTTTACTGCATCACGTCTATACCTTTAACTAACCACTCTAAGTTCTTAAACATAATCGCATGATTCAACAACAATATATAAAAGTCTTATGTTTTTGCAGCCTATTTATATGATCTCGTCTCAACTTTAATATTTGTTAGGAGAGACAATAAAACAAGAACAAGAACACAGCTCTCCAAAGAGTCAACTAAATAGCAACAACAAAGTACTTAAATCAAGTTTAGTCAGATAATATTAGTATGAGAACAACGCTCTTGGCTATTGACATGTGGGTGTCGAAGTGGGTTCTCTAGAGGTTATCAACATTCTTTTTTCTTCAAATATAGTTATGTCTGACACTAATTCTTTAGTAGCAGGTATCCGAGGGTTAACTCGCTGAGCATGGGAGGTGCAAATTCAACATATCTATCGGGAATAAAATCGGTGTGTCGATCGACTGGCTACTCAAGCCTTTTTATCTAAGCCAAGACTGCAGCTTCTCCAAGAGTCTCCGATGATCGTTATGGATTTCGTCCACCAAGATATGAAAGGAGCACTCTATCGCAGAACTCTGCGTTAGTGGGGTGTGAGGAATAAAGTGGAGTGTATTTTGTTTTATTTTGTCTTTTATCCCTTGTAACAAAAAAAAAACTCAACAAATAATCAATCACAAAGATTTACGCAAAAAGCCTTCTGAACTAAAAGGTAAAATTACGGACTAAACCTACAAGCAAATTCACTAATTACCAATAAAAATTTACAAAATTTGGTCTCTCACTTACAACAAGAAATTATCTCATAAAATTTTATGATTGAAACAAAGTTGATATGCAAATCAACAAACTCTTAACTCGATCTCAAAATCAATTAAACAAAGATGAGAATCAGAAACCATTTGCTGTCACTATCTGTTTTCTTTCCCTTTTTAGTATTTTTACACCTTCAAATAAACAAACCTATGTCTTCTCTTTTTATATATCCCAAATTAGATTTTTTGCATCATACACAATCAGATACATGGCCGTGTAAGCAGGGACGTAGCCAGCCAAAAAATATTGGGGCGCCCAAAACAAATTTTTTAAAAATCTTAGGGGGCGCAAACCCTAAAAATTATATTTTTATATTAAAAAAATTAAAAATTTAAAAATAATAATAATTTTTTTTAAATTTTCGCCGGGCCCAGTGCCCCACTGGACCAAGCGTGGCTACGTCCCTGCGTGTAAGTGACCTTGTCTCTTCTAGTGTCACTTAAATTGTTGATATACACAATTACTGAGAGCTGCACGGTCGTTACACACAGACATATATGTCATGCACATGGGCTTGTATACGATCGTATATGTCTTCGCTCTTCACATGTTCCTTCGCATGGTTCCCGAGACTTACACAATTAATCCACATAGTAGTGCACGTTAAGGACACAAGTATGTAGCATCCTATACGGTTGTGTCTCCTCCAAAAGAGCTTCATCCGCTCTTTTTTCATTCCTACGAACCATTATAAAGGCGTCAATAATTATCGAAAATCACAAAATGGGGTTGGACACTCAACAATTTCCCCCATTAACCTAAATTAATAGGAAGACACATTATGCTTCAATAACTACTTGAGAGACATCCTCACAAGCTTAATACAAAGCTCATGTTTGCTTCTAAAAACCGCTTTAGTTAACATATTAATTAGAATCATTCAAGTTTGTATGAATCTTCTTTAACATTAATTATTGCTCTTTAATCACAGACCTCAACCAATATTATTTGACATTTATCTGCTTTGTGCGTTAATGATATATAATATTTTTGCTCAAGTCAATAGCACTTTGACTATCACAAAATACTACATAGTCTTCTTGCTTCACATCAAACTCTTAAAAGAAATTTTTTCAACCAAAGTATCCCCTTACGAGCTTCCACTATACCTACATACTCTACTTCATTCATAGATAAAGCTATACACTTTTGCAGCTCTGATTGTCATGAAATGACTCTCCCTTGTAAACTTGAATAGAAAACCTGAAGTATATTTTCTCTCATAAAGATCTCCAACCATATTTGTATCTATATAACCTTCCAAAATTGGCTTACCATTACCAAAACATAAACTCCATTTTGAATTACTTCTCAAGTTTCTTAAAGTTTATTTCACTGCTTTCAAGTGAATATTTTATGAATTAGACAAAGATCTGCTCACTATCTCAGCAATTTGTGCAATATTTGGCGTTATACATAATATTACATACATTAAAAAAAAACTATTGTAGATAATTATAGAATAAAGGACCTATCATCTTTCTCCTTTTTTGTTGAAGGATATGCACACTTATTCAGCTTGAAGTGAGGTGTCAGTGGCGTGCTAACTGACTTTGCATACTTCATATTGAACCTTTCTAACATCCGTTCAATATATCTCTCCAGAGACAACCACAATCTCCTGCTCTTCCTATCTTGAGTTATCTTCATGCCCAAAATCTAGTTTGTAGGTCCCAAATCTTTTATACCAAAAGGCTTAGCAAATGTTCCTTCAACTTTTGGATTCTTTCAACATCTTCACCTACAATTAATATATCATCAACATATAGAAGAAGAATGATAAAGTTCTTACTTATGAATTTCTTAAAATACGCACAAGCATCAACATAAGTCTGTTTGTAACCATGATCCGTAATAAAAGAATCAAACTTCCGATAGCACTACTTTAGTGGTTGTTTTAACCTATATAGGCTTTTCTTCAACCTGTAAACCAGAATTTTCTTATCTTTAGCTCTGAAACCTTTTGATTGCTCCATGTATATGCCCTCTTCTAATCTCCATGCAAGAAAACTTTGTTTACATCCAATTGTTTTGAGTTCAAGATCCAAACAAGTAGTGCTATATGTAATATGTAATCGTACCTTAGTTACGTATCCCGAGTTGAACGTGAAAGGGCAAGAAATGAAGAAATGCCGAAAATACTTGATTTCGGTCTCCATAACTTCAAAAGAGCTTTTCGAAGCCAAAACGAGCACGAATCCACCGCCTTCTTTAAAAGAACTGCTCTTCGGGACATGGGTAAGGTTTTTTTATAGTTTTCTCAAATCGTAAGCTCTCTTAACGGGTCAAAGAATCCTTATACTTACGATTGATATATGAGCAACTATAAGAAACCTTAACCTTTATATATAGCTTCCATATCGGGCTTCCCTATCACAAGCTCGATATGAGCCCAGTCTATACTAATTGAGATCTTTTTTTCACCAGGACTTCGACCCATTGATTTATATTATTTATTGGGTCACTTTATTGTCTTTATCTAGATCAAATTACTTAACTTAATCGATAAGTTATTGAAAAACTGAAAAATGCAATTAATAGTTGTCCAACTTTATGAGAAAGGACAAAATTGTCTTACATTCTTGCCCTTGGACAAACATTAATTGCAGTTTTAACCTAAGTTTAAAAATAATTAAAAATCCGATTAAGCTACGCTACTAAATTAATCGACTAGGTTTAAAAATAAAATATTTGATCTAAAGATAATGAAAGTCCTGCAAGGCTTTCGATACTAAAAGGTATCAAATGCATGTGTCATATATGACACAGATCTAATACAATCACATATACCTAATACCTTATTAACATGAATGAAAAAATGGAGTGCGACAAACTATGATGATACTTTTATGATCTAAATTATATCATCTTCGTTTGTAGGTCTCGATTTCTCTAACTTTATGCTAAAACACATATACTAAACTGCATTAGAGAAATCCTGTTTTCTCTCACTGAATGCTAAACAACATTAGAGAAAACTTGTTTTCTCTCACTAAATGTTAAACTGCATTAGAGAAAACCTTTATGTTCTCCAACTGAATGCTAAACTACATTAAAGAACCTTTATTCGATTAAAAACTCATATCCCCCATGTCATGTAAAACTTTATGGATATCCGTATAAAACTGCATGCGTCAAAATGACATAGGCTCAAGATCAATCTGTATATATGCTCAATGACCTTACATGCTTAAGATCGATACAAATATTAAGAATTTTATATGTATTATGGCAATATACGATAACATGTGTTACTGAGGATAAACGATGACCATCTTTATTAATGAACCATCATACTATCACAATACATCAAAATGTACAAATGTACATGAAGCAAACATAACGATCCATTAACTAATAATGTCTAAGTACTTCAAAACACCAATACTATATATTTGTGTCACAAACACAAGTAGGTGAAGTCCTTTGGTTAAAGAATCGACTAACATTTTCTCAGTCCTTAAATGCTCCAAATCTTAATGCCACATTTTCGTATCAACACCTTTATGGTCAAATAATTGACCTTTAAATGCGAAGATCCTGTGATATTCTTTGTTGTTATTAAACAACATAACAAGAAGATTACCACAGTACAACCGAATGGGTCTAGCTACTGAATCAACCTAGACAACTCAAAAATTAAGTTTTTGAGCTAAACCATATGTGAAGTAGCCCCATAACATGTACTCTGCATGTATAGTAGAGGAAGTTACCCGTGTCTACCTGACACACTTTCACGACATTGTACCATTTGCAAACTTAAAATTGTAACCTTAAGTGAACTTTCGATCATCCGAATACATGGCTAAAATCTGAATCTGAATTCTCTACGAGGTTTAGTCTGTTGATTGTGCTATATGTCAACATATAATCCTTAGTTCCTTTAAGTATCTTAACACTCGCTAGACTACATATCAATGGTCTACACCTGGATTAACCAGATATTGAACAAACATTCAAACAGTCAATGCAATGTCCCACCTAATATATAGCTAAGCATACAATAGGCTATCAACCATACTAGTATACGGAATATTGCTCATAACCTTTCTCTTTACTTTATTCTTTGGATATTGTGCCAAAGATTATCTCTCACTGTGTGAGGTAGGTGCTATGGTAGGTTTACTGTTAATCGTATTAAATCTTTGTAAAGCATACTTAATGTATGCATTTTATGAGAGGCCTGATAAGTGTTAAGAATTGTCCAAGTGAATCTAAATACTTAGAACAAAAGATGTTACGCCAAGGTCCTTCATATCAAAGTTCTTGAGCAAAAGTTGTTTAATCTTATACAATATGGTCAAGTAATTTGACGTGAGCAATATATCATCCATAGGCAATAATATGAAGATAATTTTGCTCCCCTTAACCTTATAGTACAAGCATCTTTTTAACTTTATTTTCCATGAAGCTGAAAGAGGTCATAACCTCATCAACTGTAAGGTATCACTTTTAGGAGATTTGATATAAACTATATATTGATCTGCTTAATGTGCAAACTATGTCAGTTCTATCTGGATCCTGAAATCCTTCAAGTTATGCCATATAAACCACTTTATAAAGATCTTTATTCAGGAAAGTGGTTTTAACAGTTATCTGATATAACTCTATATCATCATGAGCTACAATTACCTTAATCACTCAAAACATATCCTACGAGGATACGAGAGAAAAGGTAACAAAAGTCAACCTTTCTCCCTGAGTGAATCACTAAGCAACTGAGCAAGCCTATAAATTGCTGAACTTTATTTCGAAATCCTTTAAGTCTAAAAACTTACTTTACAACTGACGGGTTTACGGTTCCAATGCAAATCAACTAGCTCCCAGACTTTACTATGCTTCATGACTTGCATCTCATTAGTCATTGCATCCCACCATATATCTACTTTGGGTCCAGAAACAACTTCTGTAAAAGTAAATGGATTCGTAACATGTCTAATGGCATAATCATGTTCACCTAATGGACTATGAAATCAGATGGGATAACAAGTCGTCTCATTCTAGTGGGTTTACCTAACTGCATTAGATCTTGTACCTCTAGGAACCACTGTGTGTACAGGTATTGATTTCTGTTCTTATACAGTCATGGTACAGAGACCTAAATCCATCGAATCTAACTGTAAGAGTAGCGGGTACATGATAACTGTAGTATCTGCTCTGCTATCATCCGAAGGGTCAAAGAGTTCACCATCATTATAGACATTGTATTTCAAAAACTTAGTTGTTTGTGATTCCACTATTTTGGTCTCACCTTCTATACAATAAAAGTTGTAGCCCTAAAATGGTCGAGATATCTTACTAAACAGCAATGAACGGAACGAACATGCAATCTTTCTTTATAAGAATTATACTATCTCAGTAGGGCAAACCTACACACGAATGTGTGCAAGACTGGATTTTCACACTTTTAGATAATCAGGTAGAATAGCCCTGTTCCACATCGACTTCTTCAAGTCCTTTAGGGTGCGGTTATGCCTTTTGGCAACACACCATTTGGCTTAGAACTACTCGGCATAGTGAATTAAATCACTTTTCTAACTGATTCCAAACATCTGGCAAACAGACCTTTTAAAATCTTGAAACACCATGTTTGCCATGATATTCTCCTCCACGGTCAAATCTGACTATCTTGATAAATTTTTCCAATTGGTTCTTAACCTTCAGTCTTTAAGCAATAACACATAATTGTAATGAGAATGATCATCTAAAAATGTCAGAATATATTTAGAATTGCACAATACAACTGTATAAGGTCTACTGATATCTTTATGTATCAGACTCTACATGTCAGACGCATAATTTAATCTCAATATCCTTATTAGTTAACTTATCCCTACAACAGTCAACACATGTTCCTAGATCATCATAATCTAGAATTGAGAAATGTTTTCCTTGATCAATCTCTCAACCCTAGCTTTGGAAATGTGAAATAAACTTTTATGCCACACCATGTATGACTTCTCATTCATCAAGGTTCTTCATTTCATAACTTGTTTGGCAAGATATGAAGAATCATATATCTAATTCGGGGTAAGACACATTCTATACAAACCATATGACAAGAAAGTTGTACCATTATATTTTACATTAAACAACAATTGTACAACAGAAGCATTAAATACAAAACATTAATCCTCTTTGTCCAAAATTGATCAAAAGATCACATATAAAATGTGTCGTGTAAAGCCCAAATGAACCTTACTACAAGGTTTAGTACATACATTCCCCATAGATATTACTTCTACTTCTTCATTGCTATGAACCATCAATGAAACCTTCTCTTTATTTGACTTTATCCTGGATATGAACCCTTGCATTTTAGAAGCACCTTGATCAGATGCTCCACTATATATAGCCACCAAGTACTTAATGCGACTATCAAAGATTCATAAATTAATAAGCCAAGGAGTTACATGATGGTCTCAATCATTCCTTTTAGGCCTTATATTGTTGGTTTCTTTATGTCATGCGGACCTTTACCAGCACTGGTTTAATCAACATCAGCATGTGGAGAATATTTGAACTTTCTACATTTGAACTTAGCGGGCTTCATCTGTGCCTTCCCTTTAGTTTCTTCGAGGGTTGTAAGAGTAACAAACTTGAGTTTCTCCTCCTCAACAATGCAATGGACTATCAAAGTGTTGAATTCCCATTCCTCATCCAGCGAATAATATGTCATCACTAGATTACTAAACTCTGGAAGGAGTGTGTTCAGAGTCTGGTGAACAATGAAGACATCAAAAAGATGAATGTTTAACATCTTCAGTCTACTATGAAGATGAATCATTCTCGATATGTACTTCATTACTCCCCCTTCTCCTGTATATCTCATGGAGAATAATTCTTTCATCAAGGTACTTGTCTCAATATTAGGTGAGATTGTGTACCTCTAGGAGACATTATCAAGAAACTCCTTCGCTATGTCTGTGCCCAGAAGTCCACTTAGCAGATGGTCAGGTATGGATCTCTTAATGGTCATCTGATATAGTTTGTTAGACCGATCCCAGGCTTCATAGGCTGCTTTATAAACTCTCGAGCTCATGGATGTAGGTGGAGATGGTCTATTCGTCCGTATGGCCATATCAACCTCAGCTATCTCCACAACGTTCAATACATCCTCTGTCTACTTCTTTGTATTAGCTTTGAGTATCATTGTTATCCTACATTTGTGTTGATTTAAACTATCATTTTACAGTCACCTTTTTTGGTCAATAAAATCAATCTCCACACACATGTTGACTAGTGTCTGGAGCGTACGTGCCCAAAGGTCTCCGTTGTTCCAATCAGAAAATGACAATTTCCAGTGAGTTTCGGGCCCATTTTTCACGCTCCCAAGCTTGTTTTCACCTTATTTCTCAAGGCTAAACACATGTATACTACTTTCATGTGATAAAAAGTGAGAAAAATTTGAGAAACAGAAGTTAAATCTCCAAAAACCTTACAGAGAGAAAATCGAAAAATCTTCGTTTTTAACCACCTGATCACGTCACCACTCTGATACCATGTGTAATACAAAACAGTACCTTAGTTACGTATCCCGGATCAAACGTGAAAGGGCAAGAAATGAATAAATGCAAAAAATACCTGATTTTGGTATCTATAACTTCCAACGAGCTTTCTGAAGCCGAAACGAGTGTGAATCCATCGTCGTCTTTACGAGAACTGCTCTCCAGGAAGTGGGTAAGGAGTTTATACAGTTTTTTTAATACGTAAGCTCTTTTAACAGATTAGAGAATTTTTGTGCTTACGATTGATATAAGAGCAACTACAGGAGACCTTAACCTTTACATATAACTTCCATATCAGGCTTCCATATCACAGGCCTGATATGAGTCCGGTCCACACAGATTGAGATCTATTTTCTACCTAGACTTCTACCTATTGATATAGATCATTTATTAGGCCGCTTTATTATTTTTATTTGGATCAAATAAGGTAACTTAACTGATAAGTTATTGAAAAATCGAAAAATGCAATTAATAGTTATTCAACTTTATAAGAAATGACAAAATTGTCCTACACTATATGAGTTAATGATTAATATTTTCAATAGGAGAGAAGAGAATCTTCCAATAGTCATTCAAAGGTTTTGTTCTTTCTCTAGAGAACGTAACTTATGATTTCTGTAAAATATTTTCCAATTCAATTGGATGCAAAACTTTGTAAACAGGTCAAAATTGTATTCCAAGTCTTTGACCAAGTTTTTAGTCATTTGAACAATATCTACTATGTTTTTTCATCCATAAAACAACCTCAAATTGGTATAGACAATAGAATGCAATGTAAAAAGAACTAAAATGCACTCAAAGATAAACAAGAAGTACAATTCATGATTGGTTTGGATGGTAATTAAAATATGATGGTCGAATCACACTAGGGAATGAAATCAACATTGCATTACATTTTTTCTTCAATTAATTGCATTACAGTTGAACACACCAAAGTATGACTCAAAATTACTTCATGAGTCGAGTTATGCCCTGAAAAAATCAGACTGTCTTGTTCTGATATTAACTTGAAATTCTGGTTATCTTATGAGAAGTCCCGATGTCCAATAACAAATTGTTGCTTTGGAAATAAATATACAACATCATAACTTGGATTTGACTTTTTCAATGAGCTCTCTCCTCAGGATTTTTCCTGAAGCAGATTTGGGGACGCTGTTAATGAATGTCACTCTACGCAATTTTTTGAAAGGTGCAACCTGCAAAAACCAAAAAAGTGTTAAATATACACTCAAGGCCGTTCCTGAGTGTTGAGCCTTTCAAAATCCAAATGTTAAAAGTACTCTTTTACATGGTAAATGCTTCGACAAATGAATGATAGATCGTTCCCTCACACAATAAAATTAAAAAAAGAAAAAGATATAAGCATATTCTGCTCATTGCGTTTACGAATCTGTTTTTTATCTTTCCCGTTTATTTACTGCTTCCATACCATTTTCCCCCTGATTCAAGCATATAGGAGTTCAGCCACAGCTTGAAGAATCAGATTACATATTTTAAATTGGAAGCAAACGCATAATAGTATAGTTTAGGAAAAGAATGAAGCCGATGATGCGGGACCCCTGACCCTGAGAATTCAGATTACAGTACTAACAGTGCGCCAAGTATCCCTAAACAATCGTTTACCTGATCCGCAATAAATTTCTTTACATCTTCTTCAGTAAGTGAACTCTTGGGCGAGCGCACAACATATGCTGCTGGAACCTCACCAGCCTCAGCATCCGGAAATCTACAGATTGTGTTACCAAAACATCATTGGGATGAACTTGTGAGAGAACCTAAAATCATGCTATATATTTGGATTTAGTTCATTCATCCAAGTATAAACGAATGTATATGCAACTTACGGGATCACAACAGCATCCAATATTTCAGGGTGAGACACAAGCAGGCCTTCAAGCTCAGCTGGTGCAACCTAGCAGGAAGTAACCAATTAACAAAATGGTCAAATAGTTGCCAGTGCCACTAATGCCAAATCTTCAAAGTATATTCGATATTTTTTACTAATTACATTGCTAACAATTAGCTTTTATTGTCAAATAAAGAAATTTTCATTTAATTTTTTTATGATTTAAAATATTATTAACTGTCCATATCCATCAATAAATTACTTGAAGCACATTCAGTGTTTACTCTGGGAGGAACACTTACCTGGAAACCTTTGTACTTTATGAGTTCTTTAATTCTATCTACAACAAAGAGAAGTCCATCCTCGTCAAAATACCCCATATCTCCTGTGTGTACCCAACCATTATTATCTATGGTCTGCTTAGTGGCCTGTGGATTATTTAAATAACCTGTAATGGATTTCAAACATGATAAGAGATGATAAGGCTTGGAAGAAGTCGGATAAACCTACTCACCACATCCGAAAAGCTAAGCAATTACGGAGGAAAATGCTTTCTATCTCTTGCCAAAGGAACTTTAAAAAGTTACGGCAAGGGGAAAGTGATTACAGCAAATAGTAGATAACAAAGACAAGATAGTACAGTTGTTTCTCCTATAAAGATTACTGTAGCTTATTACTGTTATAGCAAACCGAAACTCAATCAGAAGTTGAGAAGAATAATGGACGTTGTGATTCACACCTCGCATCATATTGGGTCCACGGACCCATATTTCCCCTAATTGGTTAGGGGGAAGAGGCTTCAAAGTGTCCACACTAACTACTTGTGATTCCACCCCTGCAGCAAGTGTTCCAGCTGACCCAGTATGCCGGACACCCACCCTAGGATTTTCTAACGAAATGATGCCACAGGTTTCAGTCATACCATAACCCTGAAAAAACAGAGAAGCAGCAGTTAGGTTTAGTTTCATGATGAAAATACAAGTTGTTTCAAGGAAATCTGAGGTTCACACCTCAATCAAAGATATTGGTAACTACCTGCACAATCTGAGCATGCGGAAAGTTTCTGGCACATTCTAGCATCAATTCTTTCCCCAGAGGAGCTGCACCAGATCCAATATGCTGTAGCGAAGAAAGATCGTACTTTTTAAGAACAGAAACCTGTTTAGCCAAAGCCAGGATTATGGGAGGCACAGCCCACATATGAGTCACTCGATACTTCTCCACAGCCCTCAAAACCATTTCGAAATCGAACTTCCCCATTGAAACAAGCGTACTGCCCTTCTGCAACTGCGAGTAAGTGATCACTGCCAAGCCAAAAACATGAAACATGGGCAAGAAACAGAGAAACACGTGGTGCATTTCACCAGCCACTTCTTGGTCCATAGCGATCATTAGTGACGCAGCGATGAAATTCCCATGAGTCAAGATAACTCCTTTACTCATCCCAGTCGTTCCTGAAGAATATAGAAGCGCGGCTGCATCAGTTTGCTTCACATTACACGCAGGGAATACGGATTTTGACCCTCCCAACTGAACTAGATCATGAAAACTTCGGATTCCTGAATTGGGAATTGCAGAAACAGGTTCCTTGGGACCTAGGAAAACAGTTGGTAAATTGAAGACTTTAACTTTGCTCCATAACTCGGGAACTGTGATGACCAACTTGGGATTTGCGTCTTTTATCTGTTTAGACAGTTCGGCTGTTGTGTACAGAGGATTGGCGGTTGTTGCAATTGCACCAATTGATGTGATGGCCAAAAAACAGATAGGGAATTGATATGAATTAGGAGAAAAGATAAGAACCACATCGTTTTTAGAGATACCCAGATGGCGTAAGCCATGAGCGACCTTGATAACGGATGATTTGAACTCTGCAAAAGATAATGTGATTGATGAATCGGCATCAACAAGAGCTGGTTTGTGGGAGTAAGAAGTGGAATTCCTAAACAAAAAGGAAACCATAGACAAATTGGGATCTTTAGGGACGACGAGACTAGGTCTCGCAGACCTGTAAATGCCATCACGACCATATCCAGATTTCTCCATTGCAATCTAAGAAGAAAGCGTTTCAGGGGTTGAACTTTCAACTAAACGTTATGAGATTGCTTACATTGAAGGTTCATGGCATGGGCTCCTCTTTATATTTGTATCGTGAGATCTTGACTTTTACCTAAGATGGTGACATTAAAAACTGATAACGTCTCTACTTTGTAGTTTAGCAAGGTATGATAAGATCACTATAAACAAATATGTGGACATACAATTTGCGATAGAATTCTCAACAGCATAAAAATGGTCGATTAGTTTGGCAGTTAAGACGAGTCAAATTTTGTGGGGGAGATGAGTGCTTCATAGAAGTTCATGCTGATGTGATGGGCATAACATTACCTAAATTACGCGAATGTAATTTAATAATTTAGGTATTCATTTTGATAAATAACATATAATAAGAGATCTTAACAATGATTTATAAACTAAAAATATTTTAATACAACTTGTGAAATCAATTGGAAATATTTGATAATTATCATGATTTATGCTTTACTTAGTAGTAACATTTAAAATTCTCTTGTTATGTGTTCCAAAGTCATACAATAATTATCAAATTAGATATTAAATTACATTATGCCAAAAGTAAATAACAATCAAAGATAATGTTAATTAATTAGAATCAAAAAATGACTTGCGGCCTATTTAAGACAACAAGGAAACGTGTGGTATCAGCAAACATTTGACGGTTTCCGTGTCTCTCTTTACTAAATTTTGCCACATGCCTAACATGTGGCGGTCCAAAGGATTTGAGAATTCATAAATGCCAACACAGATAACTTGTTTTGGATTCAGTATGATTTGGATTCAATTATTTAAATTTTAATGCCCAAGGCAAGGAGGTTTCTGATTTTCTTCGGCTTTATCTTGATCTGCAGATCTTCTTTAAACATCTCAACCGTTGAACATTTCCATTAAGAGTCAAATTGGCCATTTGGAGACTTTTAAACAATTTCCTTCTAATACTTTTCCCAAGGACATCAGCAGGCCACCACATATAGGCCGAAGACAACTCATTTCGTAGATAATATGCAATACGAGAAAAATCAAATAAGTTAAAAGGTTATTTATATAATTTTTTAATATTAATTAGAAACAAATGACTATATCTGTCAAATATAAAAAAAATTAAATATTGTCATTAATCTTGTTCACATAATTCATATACAAATGAAGTTCTTTCTCATTAAATAATATGTATAATTTTTTAATAAATTAAAAATTAAAACTTCTAAAATTATTCCTAATAATAATAAATGACTAATCCATCAAAATTTTATTTTAGATTATATATTTTGATTAGAATTGTAATAATTTATTTCTAAAAATAGTTCATCTATTAATTTTAATGAGCTCAATTTATGTGTCCCCATGAGCTAGACATACCAAAATTGTAGAATTGTGTATCTTTAAAATATAATTTATCTTAAACTAAAAAAAGCTGGAATATATAAAGCATACACATGAAACGCGGATGATTCATACAATCCAGATTCCCATATTAGAATCATTAAACTATTTTGTTTATGTAAATAGATGTATTGGCAGAATCGACGCGAATCTATTTCATGTACAGCACTTTTTGATAGATCGTAAGCATGTAATGCGAAGTTGATAATTATTGGTTATTCAACAAAGTATAAAGAAATAGGAACATATAAAGAAATTTGGATCATGTAAACTTTGATATTTCAAATTTGCATAGTCACGACTTGAAGATAATCCGAAATCGTCAAAAATTATGAACGTGCTCATGTGATACGAGGAGTTTAAAACAGAGTGAAATTGGACATTAAGAACAAATAGACCAAAAACTATTTTATTTGAAATATTAGATAAGTCATTGATTGAACCTTAGAGGTTATAACTAATGTTTTAAAAATTAAATTTGATATCAAATCATTAATTAAAAGATGAATCTATCATAAAAATTAAACTAATAAAATTGTGATTTTAAAGGAGCTTGCATTTCATCGTTATCACTGCATTTATTGCAATACATTATATTAATAATTTTTAAGCTTATCTAAAATAAATATCAAATGACCATGGTAGATGTTTTTAACTTATTCGTTGCAGCAAATACATTTTGTTTATGGATCGTCTTTTTAAGTTCACTATAAAATGTTTCTTTTTCTTCAATATAAAAATAAGCATCGTAAATACAATTAATATTAATTGGATCACACATTCTCTTTTTACTAAACACTCTAAATATATAATAGAAAATTTTAAAAATTTTAAAAATAATACAAAATTTTAGTCAATAAAATACATATTCTTCATCCTCATATTATAAGTTACGTAAAATAAGTTATTTGAGTCTTTAATATTTTAAATGATTTCGTTTAAAACTAATCATGTAACAACTAATCATCGGTTGATTAACTGAAATCTTTTTCTAGCTAAAACTACTAATATTGCATTAATCGATTATGGAATTTTACTATTAGATTTGATTCTAATTGAGAGAATTTATGTTGTCATATTCCTAGGTTTTTATGTAACTCATTCTAATTATGATAGATCTATTCATAAAAAAGTATTTGTTGATCTCAATTATATAAAATCATATATTGAACTAATATATCAGACAAATTAATTCAATACTTAAAACATATGATTGAGTCATAATGAATCAATAATCAAATTGTATTAAATGAATAATCAAAGCACAAGATCTATCTCAACTTAGAGTTCATCATACATAGGCACTAAAAAAATTTTGTTCACAAACATAGAGACCAAAACCAAAAGTTCATAAAAAGAATTAAAAAGAAGAGAATCCATTATATTCCCTTTATGATCTCATGAAATATTAATGTAAGACTGCTTTCCATTAGATATTTAATGTAATCTTCATGCTTATGCAACCCTAGGGTCAGAAGTGTGTATAGAACTCCAACTTTATCGTCTAACTTTGGCTTTAACTTCTCCTCTCTTTAATTAGCCTTCATATCAATGTTATAAAAATTGTACCGAAGTTGGTACCAAATTTTATTTTTGTATAATAGGTATTGATATCGGTCAATATTGGATACCGTTTTAGATGATTTTTTAAAATTATATAGTAGTCCTTTTCTTAATTAATGAAAATACCCTAACCATTTATTTAAAAGAGAAATAAAATGAATGACGTATTCTACTTAATTAATTTTAAACCATTAATTGTATTGTAATATGTTAAGAATAAAATCGAATATTTAATTGTAATTATTTGTAAAGTAAGCCTAAGGGATGCTATGGACTTTTTTTCATATCAATTATAATGTATCAAGAAAAAGAAAAGTGAAAAAACTTTGAAATTTTGACTGGAGCACTTTACAAAGGTCCTGTTTGGAAATCAGCTGATTGCATTTAGCTGTTAGCTGATTCTATCAGTTGATTTGACCAGCTGATTGCATTAGCTATTTGTTAGAGATGTTTGGTAAAATTAGTTGTTTAGTATTAACTGTTTATGTGTAAAATGACTTCTGAGAACATGACTTAAAAAAAAAACAAGGATATGAATATTATATATTTTAGTATTTCGATGTATATTTTTATAAGAATTTAGATTTTAGATATTTAATTCTATAAAAATTAAGTTTATAATTCTAATGGTATGTTTGGTTCTGGTGTTCTATTACTCATCTATTCTTAATTATTAGGAATTATGTGAGAAGCTTTAGAAGTTAGAACTTGCAGCAAGCAAAGGTGGAAAAAACTTCACAGCGTAAGTGAAGAGAAAAAAATTTGTTATGTAGATTATTTATCTCATTTATTGTGAGTTTTAAGGTTTTTAAAAATATTATTTTTATGATAAAAGATAAATAATTTTGAATATATTACTAATACTATAATAATGCTATCATTATTTACAAG
>JANIHZ010000008.1:6834334-6846171 GCA_027478365.1 Erythroxylum rufum
TTTATTTCAATAAAATATTTTATTTTTACTTATTCTTATAAGTTTTACTTCTTATTTATTATATACCGGTTTTATAGTAGTTCACTATCGGTTGAACCTTTAAATCTTAAATCTTTCTTTCGACCGATTCGATGTTTGGTCTAATTTTTAAAACATTGATAAAAACAAAACAATTATATTTAAAATTAATAATTAATAACTTAGTAAGAGTTACTATTTTCATGGCAGCCTATTCAATCCCAGCTTGTTTGTGTCGCCTCTCTCTCCTCAGCCTTACTTCCTCTACTAAGCTTATCTCTTTACCTTCTCATTCCTTTCATCCCAAGAATAAGGTTTTATATAATTAATATTTCTCAATTATTCTAGCGTCACCTTTCTAACTGCTTGCCTTATTTATCGTTTGTTTACTGAAAAGTTTTTCCTTTTGTTTTGTTTTCAGAGTTCGAAACGATTAAGGTTGTTTTCGATGGCATCGGAGCCCAAGGAATCTCCGGCTAACAATCCCGGCCTCCACACCTCCATCGATGATGCCACTAAGGGCTATTTCATGCAACAAACTGTAAGCTTCTTGTCTATTTGCAGATACTTATCAACTGTTATATATTTGTGCTTGTTGGTACTTATCGAGTTCACTTTTATTTTTCATTTTTTGAACGATCCAGATGTTTCGGATTAAGGATCCCAAAATCAGTTTGGATTTCTATTCTCGTGTATTGGGAATGTCGTAAGTTCCTCTTTCATTGCTTCGATTTATTATTTTTTCAAAAAAATCATATTTGCAATTTTTAGAATGATGAGGGTTGATATGTGGTTTTATTTAGGAAAGTGGCTATTCAGAATTATGGGTTTATTTAGACTGATGAGTTTTTATATTTCTGGTTGGTTAGCATTGGCAGCTTACTTCTTATTAAGTGAGAGATTTATTTCAATTGTTTGTATATTCCTATGTGTAGGGTTAACAACCAGTAATGTTTGTCTCAATATCTATATTAGTAACCTTGCTGCTTTAGGGTTTGCTCAGTGTATTAGAAATTTCTGTAAGCACGTTTTGTTACGGCTTATATTCTGGTATAGTTATTAGTTGGTTCAAGTGCATAGTCCATCCTCTATACTACACCTTTGTATTCCTTCTTCAATGATGTTATAACAGTAACAGAACAACTTTCCATTTGTACAAACTGTTTTGTTTTTCTCATTGCCTTTCGATCTGGAAGTATGATAGGTTTGACCTGTATCCATGTCCACTAATGCCATTTTCATGATGAATTCAATTTAGTATTACCTCTCAATTGCCTCCAATCCTAAGCTTGTTTGTTCATCTCTCCTGTTGCTGTGGAACTGTCTTTTTATGTGGCTTAATTTTTGCAGAATTTGCTACTAGAACTTCTAAGTGTGTGTGCATTCTTGATCTTAGTTCTTTACAAGCTTATACTTCCTCTGATGTATGTAACTTATCTAAGATCATTTTTTCACACGTATTCTATCAATTTGTGAAGCTGTTATATATTGTGGATTTAATGATTGGGTGCACAATGCTGCATACCTTTAGGCTTTGTGAACCTAGTTTATTTGGATAGTATCTATTGAGTATTTTGCCTTTCTCCATTTCACAATTTATTATCCTATTTTCTTAGCTCTTTATTGGGGGCATACTCTTGACTTGTACACTTTTTAGTTGTGCAAATATAGGGCGTGTGTATTCTTTTCCAATTTCTGAAATCAGTTTATCAATTGAGTTAATACCTCACAAGTTGTCTTTAATAAGCCAGGGTAAAAATAGAAAATTAGGTTCAGCTCAAATTGATATTTTACTATTTCGATATTACAGGTTGCTTAAGAGGTTGGATTTTCCGGAGATGAAGTTTAGCTTGTACTTCATGGGCTATGAGGTAACTCTTTTTACAGCATACAATCCGAAATATGGTATCACTGTCTTATTTACCTGCAGGCCTTCAAAAAATTCAACCCTATAATTTCCTTTTTAATTTTGTTGCTGCACTTGCAAATAATAATTTTTTACTTTTTGCAAAAATATTCATTGTAGACATAACTGTTTGCTGTAGGACACATCATCAGCCTCAAGTGACCCAGTTGAGAGAACAACGTGGACCTTTGGTCAGAAGGCTACAATTGAACTAACACAGTAAGGGTGATAGACACGTATCTTTTTACTTTGATTTTCACCTTGAACACCTTTTTGTACTTTTTACATATCTATCTAACGACTGGATTGTTGTCAGCAATTGGGGAACAGAAAGTGATCCTGACTTCAAAGGATATCACAATGGAAATTCAGAACCCCGTGGCTTTGGTATGCAACCTGATAGCTTGTACTTTGCCAATATTTAGATAATGTGATACTGCATCCCAATATATTTTATTGAGTTTCAGATCATTGGAATTATTTCTTTTGGTGTCTACTATTCTAGTCCTATTCTTAGGACTTGTTCAACATAAGCATGTAGTTTAGATTGCTTCCAAGGCTTGATTTATCATACATATGAGATTGCAATTTATGGTACTGGATATATGTGTGTCAACTGTGATGCAATTGAGGAGTAAGCATCAGTGGGCTACCCTGTTTTTCAAAGTGTGATTATTTGATTTGCATTACTTCAGATTAGTTTCTATGTAGGCGCATTAATCTTCTTATGTTAATTGAAATGAAAGGTTAGGTTTGGAACCACAATTTCTTTGTAAACAGTACGAGTCCAAGAAGTATGAAAATCTATCTTAGTGATCTTGTGTTGGGTAGCGGCTTTTGATTGCTTCTAGCGTGCATATTTATAACTAGACTTGAGTTCCATCTTGATATATATTTTTTACTAAGGAAAGAGAACAGACAGTTGAGTAGAGGCATGAGCTGTAGATATTTGCTGTTATATAATAAAATTTTGGTTGTATTCTGTCATCCTTGGGGCAGCATTGAGGAAATACTTTTATTTACTATAGATGTACAAGTACTTTGTCTATGGATCATATTTCCTATAGTTCAATATAGTTTAAACTCTTTGTAATTGATATTTTGGTTTTAGGGCATATCGGAATAACAGTGGATGACACATATAAGGCCTGTGAAAGATTTGAACGTCTTGGTGTGGAGTTTGTCAAAAAACCTGATGATGGTAAGAATTAACATGTTGGAAGCTATCACTTTTAGTTTTAAATAATAGAATTATATTGTCACTAATATGATGCCTTAAACACTTGGGCAGAAAAGGAAATCTCTAAAGTCAGACAAATGTGCATGTCTGTTAGGGCTTGGCAAATGCATGTGTTTGCTGTAGGAAATGATGAAAATTGTGAGAAATGCAAATGATTCTCCAATTGAAATGCCATTTACTAATTGGGAACAAAAGTGTGGTTTTGTTACAGTGCTTCAAGTATGTTTAGGATCAAGAAAGGATATAAGTTAGAAATTGGAGTTGGGATTTTGAGGACTGTAGTGGTTGATTGTTGTCCAAGGCTTCTACTGGTGTTATCGCAGTTATCTTAGATGCTAGTTTGGTTTCTCACTTTTGTTGCTATTTATAGAAGAACTGTAGCATTTCTGAAATTAATTTTTACTACCACAACTGCTTTTATGTTCATATATTGTAAAATTTTGCAAGGGTCTAGAGCCTGACGGGATTTGGTATTCCTTGCATTGATTTTCCACTCTTGAAAATTAAACTTAGACAAATGCTGCAACCATAGAGTGATATGCTGCTTATACAGTTTCATGATTGCTTGCTGGGAGCAAATGCAAATTCATCTCCCCTTACCAAATATCAGATCTGTATAGCAAACAAAACCTCATTGTAAAGTTGGCGTGTGGGTGATAGTCCGGGTTCTACTGGATATCTGTTTACATAGACACAGACAAACACCAACACATTTTGGTTCATAGTTTGAGATGATCTTATTAAATGGTTTTATTTCTTTAATGAATAGGAAAAAATCACAATGGAGGATTCCCTTGAACTGTAGTAGATTTACTTGTATTAACTTTTTGAGTCTGTTTGCAGGGAAAATGAAAGGAATAGCTTTTATTAAGGATCCTGATGGTTATTGGATTGAAATCTTTGATTTGAAGACTATTGGACGAATAGCTATTGTTCCTACTTGAGATGGATGAGGTAGTGACTATTCTATTATTTTTTTCTTAGTTATGTCTTCTTACTACTCTAGGTTCCCATAGAAAGAGCATCCATGGGATCTTGCTTTCCAAGTTTGCATTTTCTGCTGCTGTGTGTAGATATGTAAACACTTTCTTTGCTTGATGGAGGTTTCGTTGATCGTAAAATGCTTTGAAGTTTCCTGTTAAATAAAGATTGGCATATTTTCTGCTTACGAGGGCTTGATTTTGGCATTATTAAATAAAAATAGAGCAGGCACAAGATTGTGCTGCCTTATATCATAAGCTTTATTTTCAACTTCCGCACTCTGTATTACAGAATTTGTTAAGGGTATATTGTTATTTTGATTCCATTCCACCTCATAAATTGCTAGTTAATCGCATCTACTTTTTCTTGATAAAAGGGCATTTTATTGAAGAAAACACCCTGATGACTACTAGTTTTACCTGGTCACTAATTGTCTTAGTAGAAATTACAACTGATGATGATGGGAAACCTTGTCAGTGTTTTATATTTTAATATCCTTTACGATGACGGATGTCCATTATCATCTACTGTCGCATTTAGCTCTGAAATGTTAGTTTTCAGCTGCACCATATGCGTTCACACGCTTTTTCCTTTTTTCATCTTAACCCTGATATGATATCTGTAAGCATCTAAAGTGCCATGAACTGATTGCATCTTTGTGAATGCAGGCAAATTCTGGATTCCTCCGAATACAACTTAGGAAAGACTTGTTCGTGGCAGAACTTTCTTTGACGTTCTGTTTCTTTTCAAATCAAGCGGTCTGTTGTTAATGCCTAAAACATAGTTGTATCAAGTATGCTTCAATAAGAAAAAAGAGATGACACTTCCATCAGCTACTGTTGCGATCGAAATCAGTGATCAATTGCAAGACTTGTGTGGCTACCTAATCTCTCCTCTGTTTCATAGTTGTATTAACGCCTTAACAGAAGCAGTTTCAAATCTACCCATGTGTTACATTTATTTATCACGGTTGAAATTTTGACTTTAACTTTTAGTATATAAATAAATAAGAACTACTTTTACTAAGTTATTACTGTCAGAATTATTGTGAATTGTGATAAACTGATCTTTTCCTTCCTCAGTTTGGTTATATAAAGATATTTTAGTGTCATGTGAATTATATTATATTCCAAATCATACCTTTTCAACTAATTTTGGTCACATTATTTCAATTTTATTCCATTACCCCTTATTTACACATCACTCAAATTTGTTTGCAATTCGAACATTATGTCAATTTTGTTATAATCAACGCGCCAGCAGTTCTGATCCTATTGATTTAGCCGTAACTCTCTTCAAGAACAAACGCAAATTGTTCTTAAGCTGGTCTCAAAGACTGATAAGCCATCGTCGACCTCCAGGAAGGGGAAAACCCTTGAAAATAAGATTGATAACATTAATGTTGACTCGTGGGCTGTAAAAGTTGGGAGCTTTAGTTGCTGGGTTATACATGTGGGGGTAGGGTGCGAAATTCAAAAGCCCTAGTACTTATATTGGAGTTCTCAAATTCCTTGAACCAATCATGACTAAATGATTGTCTGGACCAACATCCAAACACGTTTTCCCACTAAGGGGAAAAGTACGAAGTACGAACCAAAAACAAAGTAATGAAAATGTTGAACAAAGTAAGAAAAGATAAGGGCAGCTCAGTTCCAAAGTCTGTAATCAAGGGTCTTTGACAAGAAGGCTTATCTGATTTCTTGAAGATTATCTGATATTTTCACGTTCTTCAGTTTCTTCAAATTCAGTTCCCAGAATTTTTAACCAGACGCGCAACGAGATCGAACAGATACAGAAATTTCAGAAAATACGTCAATAGTAAGTGGATCATGCATCATTAAAGGTATATGAAACACGAAATGGCAAGAAAGCATCATTTGACGAGACAAGTAAACCCAACTTGACATTTTAAATCCCTACCATTGCCATCACTTTTACCTTTTTTTTTAATGAAAACCAAAATGTATCCCTCTAACTGGAATAGGTATTTTTTTTTTGCTGTTGTTAAATATGGTCCATGTTAACTTGTTGCAAATGTGTCTTTGCAAATTTTATATCCTCAGTTGCAACATTTTTCGTTTCTTCGATGCAAGGTTTTTATTTTGTTATGAGACTTGATGTTGGATACGAAGTTGAATTCGTGAATGAGATGGGAATGGAATTACGTGACCATGTTCACCACCTCATCTACTGCAAATTATGATACTTGAACATATCTAGCCCTTTTTGTCAAAAATGGTAGGCAAAGTTGAAGCTTACTAAAGTTGACAGAGAAAAGGATATGGTAGGTGCCTACCAAACTTGAAAACTTAAGAGGATGGGTGGCCATTTTAAGGGGATGGCTGGCCCCATATGTTCTCCTGCCTATCCTACCAAGCTTGAAAATTTAAGAGAATAGCTGGCCAATGGCCAGCCATATGTTCTCCCGCCTATAAATAGGAAGGAGATGAAGAGATGAAGAGAGTAGGAACAAAAGAAGAGAGAAGTAAGGTGAGAGAGAAAATAAAGAGAAAAAGAGAGACAAAAATATTATGTATATTTTTGTGGGACTAGTTTTTTCTTGTAATTTTTCAATTTTTTTACCAGTAAAATTCTTCTATTCTTGTCCGTAGTTTTTACTCTAATTTGGGAGTTTTTCATGTAAAATCTGTGTGTTTATTACTATTCTTTCAGTCCTATTTATCTGCGAACCTGCTCTAATTCGGTCAATTTTTTACAACAAGTGACATCAGAGCGAGGTCAGAAAATTACAACAAATTTTTTGGCGTAATCCGTTTGGTGTTCCGGTGAGTACAGTGAAAGTTTGTGAATAATAACCAAAAGGTAACAACTGATCATTCATTTATTTTTGTATTAAACTATGCTGTTACTGTAATTCAAGTGTACAGTACTATTCACGTATATGGTACTATTCACGTGTATGATACGATTCACGTACACAGTACTATTCATACATATGGGTACTATTCACGTGAAATAATGAGAGCTAAATAGTGCTCGTGACAGAAGTAATAGCAGCAAAATTTGAGATTGAAAAATTCAATGGGAGTAATTTCTCATTGTAGAAGTGAAAAATAAAGGCAATCTTGAGGAAAGATAATTGTCTGGTGGCCATTAGTGAACGACCAGTTGGAGTCACAGATTTTATGTGAAAAACTCCTAAATTAGGGTAAAAATCACGAGGAAAGATAGAAGAATTTTATTGCTAAAAAAAACTGAAGAATTACAAGGAAAAACTAGTTACATAAAAATATACAGAATATTTTTGTCTCTCTATTTCTCTTTCTTTTCTTTCTCACCTCACTTCTCTCTTCTTTTTTTCTGCTCTCTTAAATAGGCAGGAGAACATATGGGATGGCTAGCCATTTGGCCAGCTATCCTCTTAAAGTTGCAAATTTGGTAAGCACCGTTTTCGGTGCCTACCATATCCTTTTCTCTGTCAACTTTAGTAGGCACCGTTTTTTGCGCCTACCATTTTTTACAATTCTCCTACTTGAAGATTTGATTGAGAGTCAATCAGGTATTCACACTATTCTTTCTACCTTGCTGCTTCATATTGCTAACGTCTCTGTCAGACCACACGAGGATCGACACCACATAAACTTGTCACCATTGATTGCTTTTGTTATAAAATCTGTCAGGTTATCTATTGTATGAATTTTCTGCATGTCCACCGTTCTTTCTTCCACTTTCTCACAAATGAAGTAATACTGAACTCAGAGTGCTTTGCATCTTGAAAAGAATACATCATTTCTTTAAAAGACAAAGCACATTCGAGTTTAGTATCACTTTGTTCGTGAAAAAGTGAAAGAAGGAACGTGGACATGCAGAAATTTTATACAATGGATAACCTGACAGATTTTATGACAAAAGTAATCAATGGTAACAAGTTTATGTGGTGTCGATCATCGCATGACTTGACAAAGACATAAACAACATGAAACGGCAAATTAAAAAGAATAGTGTGAAGATCTGATTGACTCTCACTCAAATTTTCAAGTGAGAGAATTGTCAAAAATAGTAGACATAAAAAACAGTGCCTACCAAAGTTAAAGTCTACCAAAGTTGACAGAGAAAAGGATATGGTAGGCACCGTTTCGGTGCCTACCAAATTTGAAAATTTAAGAGGATAGCTGGCCAAATGGCCAGCCATCCCATATGTTCTCCTGCCTATTTAGAGATGAAGAGAGCAGAAAAAGAAGAAGAGAGCAGTGAGGTGAGAGAGAAGAGAGAGAAAGAGTGAGACAAAAATATTTTGTATATTTTTTGTTAGACTAATTTTTCTTTGTAATTCTTCAGTTTTTCTCAGCAGTAAAATTCTTCCATCCTTACCCGTAGTTTTTACCTTAATTTGTGAGTTTTTTTCGTAAAATTTGTGTGTTTATTACTATTCCTTCAGTCCTATTTAGCTGTGAACCTGCTCTAATCTGATCAATTTTTTAGACACTTTTTTCCTTTTCAGGATTAGCTTGTCAAATGTTTGTTGCCCCAAAAGGATTAACTAGGGCCAACAATGCACTTAGTGAATTCCTAACTAAGATCCATTTCCTAGTTATTGTATCTCATTGGCATGGACGATGTGCAGATATTAAATTTAACAGCATCTATGAATTTGATGATATGGCTGCTATTTCCTTTGATGTTCGCATTCTGAACCATGCCATAAGTATACCTCATGCTTGCATTTGTTAGAGAAATCGATCAACTCTGTCGTAGTCTCGTTAGTCCTTTCATCTTTTTCTGTTCCTTATCTTGCAATAAAAGTACTGAAGACCCATGTTTTTTAATAGACTACCGTGCAAGTCCTTTTCCAGTACATAGGCTGGAGTACGTGTTAGCTTAACCATTAACAGTACTAAACTGTTCATATGTGTCGTTTTGTCTTATTGCGTCCGGTCTATGGAGAAATTTTAGTTTTGAGTGAGGTAGATAAGCCCACCACTTACGTTGCTTGTGATTCATTCTCAGGCTTTCCAATTATAGTACCTGGGAATTTGAGTAACACTCATTCACGCAAAGCGCTTAAGCGTTTTGGCTTATTTCTAGCCAATGACGTGCTTTTTTTTTGGTCTTCGTTGCATTTACCACGTTCCCCAGAAGCTTGCTATATGCTTCACACTCGGATACGTAGGTTATGGCGCTCGGATACTACGCCATCACCTACTTCCCTGGTGGGTCTGATGGTATGAAATTCCGTATATTTTCTCCTGTTTCATCACTGATGAGATGCTTTGGAGGTGATGTTGGCTTGGCCCCAATGCTTACCATATTCTTGTACATCAATCCTCTTGTTTCAAATTCAAAGCTTAGCATTATAAGGTATATCCCTCAATTAAAGCTCGCATACTAATATTGTAGTACCGTAGAAGACTACTTCCGTTCCATGTCATCTCTAGTAATTCATCTTCAAAGGTTTGTCCCGATCTCCGAATACCATTTCCCTTTTCTTATGCAATTGGGTGGGTCCATTGATCTGGATATGCATATATAATTGTGCCACTGCCATCCCATTTCCTCCCGTGGTGGCCAATGGAGTTTTTGGGGATCCCTATGCAAGATGCACACCAGTCCAGTCCAATTTTAGAAAATATAAACAAAAGTTTTTAGTTACGCCAGTCAAGTCAAGGGGTAAAAACTGTGCCTTTCCAGTTCTGTTCTCTATTTTTTGGTGGGGTGCTGGGCTCCATTTGGATCGTTGTGGGCTTTTAATAATTTTTAAACCCCATTTCTTTCAGTAATTGGAAGGCTTAGAGGAAAAGATAGCTTTCATGGGCCAGAAACAACAGAAGCTTTGTTGGTTTAGCTTAATAATGTATTTAATGAACTTTAAGTAAAGGCCATATTAGGTGGGCTTTTGACTATTGACCTTGATTAGGAATATAACAAAGTATTTTTATTTTTGTGTGGAATCATCTCCACCCCGTAGACATTACGTGTGGTATATACTATATGATAAGAGCAAAGAGAAAATAAAGGCTTGTTTTGGGAACAGGAATCCTGAAATTATGGAAAGATTAGGACATGAAAGACACAGTAAAGAGAGCAGGAATTGATCTTTTAGGTGCTTATACATGACAAAGCCATGTTTTTAGCGAAATGAGTATTCATATAAAGCTAAAGAAGGAAAAACAAAGCTAAAGTTATGTTGAAATTATATAAAAAAAGATAATGGTAGGAAAAAGAAGAAAAAAAAAATTTGCTTACCACTCCAATTAGATGGTAACTTGGAATTTTGCATGTTTTTTGATTCAAAGTCCATTACATGTATTGGAGAAAAATGATCGAATCGACTTTGTCTACTAACTAGATGGTTGATCCTAGCTGATTAAATAAGTCGATTACCAATAACAAGCAAGAGCAAGATCAAAAGCCAATTGATATACATGCCTTTCTAAACTTTGTAATGTGCAGAAACTTTTATAGATAAACTTGGGAAGATGGGGCAAATTGTTGGATAATACAAAGGTCATTGTAGGGCATAGATTTGGCAAAATTATTAAGAGTCAAATCTGAAGTTGGAGGCAAGAGAAAACAAACAAGGAATACGTGAGAGGAGTGACCAAGATCACTGATTAATTTATCAATTTGATTAGATGGGCAAATTTTTCTTTGGAGGATCATGGACCCCATGGATTTAATTGATGTAATTTCATTTAAGCAAATGACAAATCTTGTTTTGGATCTATGATGGGGCTGCATTATTAGGGACTAAACTATAATTTAAGAGCTTCATGTCATCTCTGGCAACCTAATTGCACGTGTGCCAAGCACCAAGAAGAACAAAATCTCATATGGCTTACAATCCAATGAGCAGCTTCTTCATACACTACATGCTTGTATGAACATGGACATTTAGAAATAATAGTTTGTTACTTAAAATAAATGATAAAATTTGCTCGTACTGGGATACAAATTTCATGCATATAGCTTTTATAGCTAACCAGTAGTCCATCAGTCCTTTCACTTGTCCATCCATAATTCAAGTATGCAACACCCATACATACTCTCCCATCTCCATCGGCCCCTCTCTCATGTGCAACTCATCGTACCAAAACCACAACTGGACAATATAATAAGAATATTAAATACTGGCATAAGCATGATGTCCATAAAGTGTAAACTAAGCCGAAAACACAGGCCTGTATGCATTAACCCTTTTGAAGTACATTTACTACATCTACCACATGAAAAACTTGCAGTTCTTTTATCAGAACATGTGCCCTTCTGTTCTTAGTGTTATTACTAAGCCATATACGTGATCTGATTCCATTTCTCATGTTTGTATGGTTATAAAGACACTAGCTATGCACCTTGTGTATATCAGATCATAAATTCATGTGATGAGATCTGCAATTTGAGTTCCATAACATAGTGGATTGTCACCTATTTGGTGTCTCAAGGGAAAAACTTAACCAGCCATTATTTATGGGTGGATTAGCCCTGTTTTTATATTAGAAAATCATTACAAAAGATTTTTATAACCCAGTGAATTGACGTAAGTAGTACATATCTTCGTTGTTTAACTAAAAAGTTAAGGGTTCGACTCTTAAAAATGCAGTAAACTCTTGAACCAGCAATAACCTACTTAACCGCAAAAAAATTTAGTCTCCGAACCAATCTTAAAAAAAGAAAAAATCATTACTATCTTACACATGTATGTAGCCTTTTTTTTTTCTTTTCCGATTTCGAAGA
>JANIHZ010000008.1:6867554-6887546 GCA_027478365.1 Erythroxylum rufum
TTAATGTATGTTAATTTCATAGGTTAATATTCAGTCTTACTTTTAATTTCCACTTACTAATTATAATATATGCTTTGTGCCCTAATAGGACCACATACAACAGACAATTGGGCAACAGTCGCAGGATGAACAACCTGTTGATGAGGCCCAGATATATTTTGATGCTGTGGGTGGCAGGGACAGTCGGGGCAGGATCTTTGGTCTAGGATCATCTGCCAATGTATTTTATTCGGACTTTTCCACTATGTCGACAACAGCAACATCGAGTTCAGAGCCGACAAACCGACGTATCATTCAGCTTGAGGCCACAATGAATATGTTGATGGAGGTCATAACTAAGATGCAAAATGACATAGACCACATGAGAACAACAAGGGATTCAAACTCAGAACAACAATGCTCACCAAGACAATAGGATTGTTGTAGTTATAAATTTGGTTTTCAATTATATACTACAAAATGTTACGCTTTACAATTAAGAATGGTTTCTCTTTTTATGGTCATTTGACTTTTTCTACAACAATTTATGATGCTTCAGAACTCCTCAACTTATGTTACGATTATTTATAATTTGCTAAAATTGTTATCAAATGTAATTAGTTATTCAACTGTTATTAACAGTGATTTGTAGGTCATTTCAACGATCAAACAGGATACACTTAATTAAGCCTTCAAATTAAGCAATTTTTTTGATATAGACAACATTACCAACGGTTCGTCGATGTTTACAGACGGTTCCGTCGGAAATAAACACCGACGGAACTGTCGGTATAAAAGAACAACTTACTCCGACGGTTCTGTTGGGAAATATAGCCCAGAACTCTGACGACTCCGTTGGAGTTTCATTCCCCATATTCCGACGTTTTTCCTCCGAGTCGGTAAAAGTTCTCCGACGGAACATTTAGAGCGTCGGTAATTAATAGCGACTGAGGTAACGCCGACGAACGTCGCCGTCGTCCTCTACCGTTGACAAACTATATTACCGACATAATATCAATGATTTCTGCCGGTATTTTCCGTCAGTATTGCTCATTTTTCTTGTAGTGCGATAAGTCATCTTCGACCTCTGAGGGAGGAGAACACCCTTAAAAATAAGATTGATAAGTGTAATGTGGACTCCTAGTGTAAAAGTTGGGATTTTTAGTCGTTGCGTTATACATGTGGGGATAGTCTACAAAATCCAAAGGCCCTAGCAGCTGTATTGGAGTTCTCAAATACCTTGAACCAATCATGAAAAAGTGATTGTCCGGACCAACATCAAAACACCAAAGGTGGAAACTATGAAGTATGAACCACAAGAAAGTAATAAGAAAGTTGAACAAAGTAAGAAAAAATAAGGGCAACTCAGTTCCAAAGTTCAACAACCCTCATAGACCTTTAAAATCAGCTTCACGCATGCTTGGCTTGGTTTCAATTTCAATGCAATTAGTCACAGTTTTGAAAAAAAATCTTGGTTGTTCACACCGCATAATAGCTGTCTAG
Organism: Erythroxylum rufum; assembly: GCA_027478365.1. Classification (NCBI taxonomy): domain Eukaryota; kingdom Viridiplantae; phylum Streptophyta; class Magnoliopsida; order Malpighiales; family Erythroxylaceae; genus Erythroxylum; species Erythroxylum rufum. Next base: position 6,869,037 of record JANIHZ010000008.1, read on the forward strand.
CTTTGTTTGATAAGTAATTGGCAATCCTTTCCTCGGTTTCAGGAAACTCCTGCATAAGCTTGTTTTCTGTGATGGGAGAATTGGTTAGGCACTCAGACAGCGGTCAACCACTGTACCATGTTTTTTGTTTTGTTTTATAAAGACCTGAGACATGGGAACACAAGGATTATATGAACAACGATAGTGGTGGGTCTGGGTCTGGGTCTGGCTCTTCATTTCAGAATTATATTTTGTGAAAATAAAGGGAAGTCTATATCTTTTGGAAAAAAGAAAAGATCTGTTGCTGTTGGTAAGAAATTAAAAATTACATGTGTATCAGAAATGTCAGTAGCTGCCACACCTTTTGACCTTTGCACTTTGCAAGAAAGGACATTCCTAGAAAACAGCTTCCCCAAGTCTTGAAAATTTTGTAGATATAAACAAATAATATAGCTGGCAGGCCAGCGCGAATTAAACTAACAATAAACACTCTCAGAGTCACATGCTTTGTCCAGATTTCAACAATCTTCTACATTGCTTCAAATATTATTGTTGTCCCTCTAACCATAACAGTGGTGTAAGCCTGACAGAGATCTTGTGATCATGCTATTTTGGACCCCCCTTTGGCTTGCTTCTCGATGGTGATTCCCTGTCAGTTTAATGTTTATATATCCACTGGTTGCTTTGACCTTTGTTTTTTTTGGTAAATATATTTATATCTTTTAATTTTACTCATTTTAAAATATTTTTATTTTAATTATTGAAATTGTTATTCATACTAAAAAAGGTTTTGTTACTTAATGCTCTAGAATTATCTTTAAAAAATATTTTATTAAAAGGTAAAAACGTATAATATGTTTTGAATTTTACTTAATTTTTAAAAATATTTTTGATTATTAAAAATATTAGATATACTAAGAAATAATACGTTATTTCATTTCTCTTGAATTATTTTAAAAATATCCTATTAAAATTAGGTTGAACTGATTATACAAAATAATCAGTCATGTGATAATTTTTGTTAAAATTAATTCAACATAAATATTATTGAAAATCTTTTTAAGTATTTTAAAATCTAAAAATGTTAAGTAATTTATAAGTACAATAATTTAAAATAACTGAAATAATAATAAACATTCACACTTTATTTTTAAATTTTCTCTAACAAAACATGTAAATTATTAATGAACAAATTAAATTTATAATACGAATATTAAATTTAATTGAGGGGCTTTAATGCTGAGGTTGCACAAGCTTTTGCCATCCCAAAGTTGTATGTGGTCTTCAATAGTATGTTGATAATACGAATTCGTTAATAGTTTTTATACTGTTATGGTCACAAGTGATAATGTTCTTAAATGCTAAAGTATGAGCAGAATGTGTAGTGTAATATTGACCCCATAGTAGTTTTAAAGAAGCCGCAAAGAAAAGCGTTCATGCAAATGATTATTTTACTGTTTTAATCAGCTACTTAAAAAATAAATGAAAAGATATTGATACCTAAACGACGACATTTTACATGATGAACGTCCATGGACATGCAGGTAGGTTTTGCGTATTGAATACTCAATGATACCTACCTGCCCTAGAATCTACATAAAATATAAAAACAGTTTAATTTTATTTTCTCTACATTTATATCCTCTTCAACTGTCTCCTGGTCCGTACGTTTAACTTTTCGGAAGTAGGCACCTATCCATTTATGAGTTGCTTGCTACTCTAATGGACTTTTGTTCAATGAAATGGAATATAAATATTAAATGAATGTGGTATTAAAAAATTATTATTTTAGAAGGATAAAAAAGTTTATAACGTAATATATTGAATTGTTGTTTATCTTTTTACATTTCATTATAAACCCTCAAATTGAAAGTAACTTATTTTTACTGTTTCGGATGGAATAAGATATAATGCGAAACCCCCCCTTTATATCATATTTCATTTTATTATATTATAAACTCTCATTTTAAATAATACAATAATATTACATTTCATTCTATTTTATGAATAGCCGTTCAACTAAACATAACTTTAGAGAACAATTTAGGTTAAAAGAAAAAAAAAAGTTTCATGACTAACCGGAATTTATTTTTATTAAATGAAATAAAACATCATTTAATTTACATATCGCATAACATATTTTAAGTGGAAGACGCAAATCATATGATGTGCTAAAATGATTATTATTGTATCCTAGTTAATGACTTGCCGTGAATTGTAAGCTGTAACGTAAAATGATTCTTGAGCCAAGTGATTTTGATATAACTTTCACATCTCGGTACATTGTGAAAATTAGTTATTGTCATTTTCGAATACAAACTCTAATCCACGTACATTTCACGTTATATATTTTTTTACAAGGTCTTCGCTTAACGTTTTGAAAGGGCCTTAACTAATTTTTTTTGGCATTGAAATAATTACTAAAATATAGAGACGTTGAGGACTTAAAAATAAAAAGCAAAACCGGAAAGAGATTGATTGGAAGACTGAGATTATGATTAACCATAGAGTCGTTTAGAAACCTTATGGCCTCCACAAAACTCCAAAGTTTGGATCGTCATCTTCCGGTTTTATAATCGCTGGCAGACAAGTTCCAACCTTGAGTCAGACCTAGTTCATGTATATATATATATAAAAGAATCTTGGCAGCTCAAATCTTTGGCATTTTGTGCAGACTCGCCACTGACTACAGTTACCCTCTTAGCGGCCCCAGTTCACATCAGATTTCAAAGTTTAGAACCGCCTTTTCCAGGTCCCAGAGAAAACAGAAAAGAAAATAGGAAAAGAACAAAAGAGTTCCCGGGAGAGAGAGATAAGAATTGCACGCTTTGGTTTAGTTCGTGACACCAAGTTCCTGAATTTGCTTTCTTTGAATCGTAAAGCTTTTGCTTTTGTATCTAGCTTTTTATGACACTTATTTATGATTGGATTGCAGTGAGAGGACTAACTGAGACTGGGATTTGGTACAACAATATGTAATCATCATCATCCACCTATCACCTATCGAAAAGAAATGAACTAAGTAAAAGAACGGAGCTTTACAACTTACAACCATGTACTGTCAAAAGAAGAAATGTTTCATATTTTTCATCAGACAGACAACACAAACCCCCAGAAACTCACAAAGTCTTATCTGAAATCTCTATCTCTCTCTCTCTCTCACCCCCTCTCTATCTCTTCCCCACCTTACGCCATCAAATCTTTCTTGATTTTTACTTACAGTCAGTCCACCTATGATTCATTTTCAGTAGTAGGAGGAATACATGACCTTCTCTGCTTGTGTCTTGTTTTCATCAATGAGCAAGTTGTTAACATCGTTACATCCATTATTAACATTGCTACTACTGCTGCTAATCAGTTGCTTAACATCCTCAAGCTCGTAGCCTAATGGGTTTTCTCCAAAATACCCATTTGGCTTCTCTGCTGCCCACTGGTTCAAAGTTTCCAATCCGTTGTTTCCATAACTTATCATGAACTTCTGATTCTCTTCATACCCATTTGAGATGTAGCTTTGGAGTCTCATGTCCTCTTGTTTGATCTCCCTTCCGTAGCTGATCTGACTGCAACTTCCGTCAGAGTTAGAACTGCAACTTGCTTCACTTCCAAATGACAGGAAGTTATCCTTTACTGGATGATAGCATTGCATGGGGCTCAACAAGCCCTCTTGGCTTAACAAAAGAGAGGAGCTTGAGGTTAAACCGGTACTGTTGTTGCCCATAATATTTGATTGAACATGTGAAATAGACTCTAACCCTGTGAAGGATTTGGAAGGTGGGTAGTAAGAGTAAGAACTGCTAAGGTCTTTGAACAGCGAAGAGAGTGAATGAGATGGTAATGGTGGGGTTTGAAGAGAAGATGGGAAAGGTGGGAGCTTTCTTTGAGACTGAGGAGCCATGGCCATAAGCTTCTTCTTGAGCTTGGTGTTCCAGTAGTTTTTGATATCATTATCTGTTCTACCCGGCAACTGTGCAGCTATTATTGACCATCTGCAATTTGGAAATAATTAAGTTACAGAAAGAAGAGGTTCCATTGGAAGAAAACTTCTGAGTTTTTCTTTCGAAAGCTGTAAGTAGGTTCTAAACACGGCATGCATGCAGAGAAATTATCCAAAAACGGACAGATTCTTGATAAGTTTAAGCTTTTCTTGTTCCTTTTTCTTTGAGTAAAAACTAAAGGCAAAAGAACAGTGGCGAAGAAGATTTCTCCCACCTTCCTTATCTACCATGAATTTTACATGGATTTCATAAAACGGACGATGTATTCGTGAGGTAGAAAAGAAAATTCAAAGAGATCCGTTTTGGATTACCATTTTAAAATTTGGAAGCACACAAAAAACCAAGAAACAATGAAGAAGTTCCACATTAAATATGGAAACAAGTTTAATGCACATACCTGCTTCCAATGCTAGCAAACAGGCTGCAGATTATACTATCCTCATCATCAGTGAAGTCGCCATGTTTAATGTTGGGTCTCAGATAGTTTAGCCATCTTAATCTACAGCTCTTTCCACATCTCTTCAAACCTAGTCAACAAAGACAAACAACCTTTTAAACAAACAACAAGGAGAAACGGAAACAGGAGAGATCAAACTAGTAAAATAGGGAGAGGAAGATGGGGTCTTTTGAGTTTGATCTTACCAGCTTTTTGTGGAAGTGCAATCCAATTCCCACCGGTTCCATTTTTCTCGATGTACTCCTTAAGCTTTGCATCTTCTTCTGGTGACCATGGTCCCTTCTTCACATTTGCCTTGTCACAACAAGGAGCTCTTCCCATCTCTCCCTCTCTCTGATGTGTGGGTGTGCGTTCTGTATATATGTGAGAGAGAAGGCTCTGGTGTTAAGATCTCTTCCTTTGGACTTGGCTACCCTATGAAAACACTAACACCAAAGTCATAAAACTTCTTTTTGGGGGCTATGGCTTTTAATAAGAAACTTGTGTTTGAACAGTGAAAAAGGAAATATTAAATTATCAACAAGTCAAGATGATAGAAATTTTCAACCCGTTTCTAACTCCTTACATCTTAATTAGCTAAGCTAAGAGAACTTTCCATACATCTTTCTTTTAGTACCCCCTAAATATAAATAACCTTGCCTCCGCTTTCTCTGAAAAAGCATCCAAAAGTCATCAATTAATAGCTAGAGAGGCCTTCCAATTGTGACATTTTCCAAACCCTAGACTTAGAAATTTATAGGTGGATAAGCGTAACTAACTGTCTTCAAACAAGTTCAACATAGCAATTCCATGCAAATGTAGACAAAAGTTGGATGACTTTATCCCAATTTCCCTACCCACTAATAGACAGCTTTATGAATAAAATCTTATGTATACATTCAATTTCATAAACATAAACTAGAAGCTCCTTTAGTTTGCAATGGTCTTCCTCTTTTTACCAACAAATTGTTGCTCTCAAGTCTTCTTCAAACAAAAAAGATAATTTGCTGTTTTATCTTAAACAAATGACTTGTGGTCTACTGTTATCGTTAACCTGGACAGCATAACTAATGTAGGAGTCATTTTTAAACTTTCCTTACCCTCGAGTCCATGTTCTATGTTATTTGTTATAGCAGTAGCCGCCACACTTTGTATAATATATCCTTGAAACATAAGCTGCCATTTTCGGACTAATATATATAGGTTTATTGCTAGAAGGGTCTTCTGCCTGCAAAACAAAGAAAACTATAAGAGGTTTGAAATGTCCATCTCCTGGTTTTTCCAAACCAAAAGCCAAATGAGTTTCTTTTAATTTCTGGAAATTAACAAAAAAAAAAGTTATAAAGGTAGGCTCATATACCTCTACGAGAATCTTTGTCCCTAAACTTGCCCTCAACGGCTGCTTACCATGGAATAGGTGACTCACCAAAACTGTAGCCACATTAAGTAACAAAATAAAAAGGGGCAACCGAAACTCACAGACACTGTTGAAGTACATAAAGACATTTCCTTATTGGCGATCATTATGTTGCCTAAGTGAGGCATTGAAAATAGTAGCCTAAACGAGTTGAAGAGAGCCTATTGGATGTTGTAGGCCACAACAATCGACCTTTCTATGGTCCTAACTGAAACTAGAGTTACTCAAGTTGTAAAAGGCAATTCCAAAAACAGAAATGTTACACATGTATACCGAACATTCTAAGCAATCAAATGTTCTTCTTCTTCTTCTTCATCTTCTTCTTCTTCTTCTTCTTCTTCTTTTTGATAAGAGTAGCATATGAACCACTTAATGCATAGCATAATTGTTCCTTCCCACGTAAGAGATCAGCCATTTATCCCCGTTTCTTGTTATGGTCACTTAGCTGTGTAAATATATGAACCTGTCTAAATCAGAGTCGAGAAAACCAACATGGTGCTTTGATTTGAACTTTTGTGAGAGTTGATGATTAGTTAAACCATTTTTGTTTAATCAAGCATGCTTATTCTCTTGTTAAAGCAGAGAGATAGTAGAATGGGAATATGAACTGCAGAGGACAATTCCTGTTCATTCCAAAAGATGACTTCCCATCCAAACTGGGCTCTTATAGAGTTGTGTTTGTGTTCAAAAAATAATGTGTAATATATGATTTAAATATTGTACACAGCGATTGTATAACCTGACCAGACATAGGCTGAATCTATCCCTTCTTGAAGATGCCTCCTCGAAGGGATGAAGACAGCACCTTCAGCAAAGAACCTGTCGAAGTTCAATGTTAGCTGGAACCTTCTGTCAAACACTTGGTGTGCAGTCCACTTCAGCCTTCAACAGCCAAAGGTTGTAGCTTCAATCTCCACAGCCTAGTAACTTGATTGTTGGTTGCTCCTTCAAAACTTCAACTCAAGCAGCTCACTGATTAGGGAATGTATGATAGGCAATTTTGTGAAAAATTAAAAAGGAAGGTGGCTCTTTGTGTATTCGAATGAACAGTGATGAATGGAACAGTGAAATTTCCAGCTTCAAACTCTGAATGTATAAACTACTCCAGTAATCAATTCCATTGAGGAAATTTAGATTCAGAAGAAAATAAAAGGGCTGTAAAAAGGATGATAACCAGCTCAATTAAGCAGAAACTTGCAAGAACGATGGAACTTCAGATTTTGACAAAAACAGAATAAAAACTAAACTTCATCTGCTACTGCTTTTCAACTTCAAACTTGGCTTTTGTAAGGCTTTTGTAAAACAAATACTACTCGAGCAACACTAGAGAAACAGGACTGAACTGAAACTTGAAGAAAATAATGGCTGGAACAAAAACTTGTATATGGACTGAACTTTTCGATCTCAAGACTAAAACTCAACAGCTCACAATCTGAAACTTGAAAAATAAGACAAGCAAAACATGAAAGAGCTTGAAACTTGAACTGAACTTTGTATTGATATGTTCAGATTTTTCAAGATACACATATTCTCCCTCTTCTACGAAAAAAAACACAGCTAGAAGCCTTTTATGCAGCTTCTTCATGATCTGATACAAGCTAAAGATTTTTCTAAAGGACAAAAACATAAACTGATGAGTAAAGTTGACTAATACTGACATTTCCTAATTTGTCTAAACACAAAAGCATTTCATTTTGTCTTTTGCATTGCTAACACTAACATAGGCAAAAAACTGAAACTTGTACAGCATGAACATTAAATAAATTTCCAGCAGCCTCTTGATTCTTCAGCTCCCAAAACAGACATGCAATCCGATTGTCAGGCCACAAGGTGAAAAAGCTTGATGCATGGATCAGTTCCCCTTGACTTGCTGTCTTCATTAAATCTCAATTATGCTAATTAAACCAACTTAATTGCTTCAGATTTTACATTTTCCAGCTCTGCACTTCTTCCTCTGCTCTTCTTCTTACTGCAACTACTGGTTTTGTCAAACTGCTCATTTTCAATTTTTTTAATTGCTTCCATCTTAACCTCATCTTCACTTTTCCACTGAATTTCACTCATTTGAACTTGCTCTTCATTTCTTCGAACCAAGCAGCCTTGGATTATCCCCAATATCATCAACTTCAGTTTTCTAACAAGTCTAGGATGATTCATCTTGACTTTTACTCTTCTTTTCTTCTTCAACTTGATTGACATTGCAAGGTCTTCAGCCAAATTCAGAACAGCAGGTTTTGCAAAACAATCCATTCCAACATCCCTCGTAATAACAAAAACTTGGGTGATGCTTATAATCATAAAAAGAGATTAATAGTTCCATTTATGCATCCACTTTCCTTCAACAGTGTATACCAAAACACTCATCTTTCTCAAATATTGATACTTTTGCATATCATAAACATTGCTGTGTGAAGATGCCTTCCACCTTTTGTCTTAGAACTTGTATACTTTCAGTTTTTGTCATTTACTAAATCGATCTTGATTCAGGAAATGAGTTTTATAGATGTTATTTTGAGCTAAGATTTATCAAATATTTGAAACCGGAGAAAACAACAAATTTATGACCCAAAACAGAAGTGTTGGATTTACCGGCTATAAACTTGTTGCTTTGACTGAGACAAAAACTAAATAAACTGTACGCCCTGAGCTCGATTTACACTTCTTGAAGACGGATCAGTAACTTGCTTAGTTTTTATCAAAAGATGTGCCGAAATTTCTCTGGCTAGGTAAGTAGCTACATTATGCAAGATTCTGAGTTGAACAAGACATCAGTTTGTTTTTGCATCATTAAAAAGGGTCCCGTATTCGCTTTTTGTTTATACTGAGTTGATTTGAGTAATGACTAACGTGACACTACGTACACTGTTCCACAGAGTCCACAACCTGTACCAATCCAGACCTTCATCGCTGTTTTCATTTTAAACAAACACTTCAAACCATTGTAAAATAATGGCGTGGATCAGAGCTGTATTGTACAAACAATGATTGTTTTGTCAAGATGTAGTCATACATACACCGAAAGGAAATTAGTTTTACACCCTATAATTATACACCACGAAAAGACGAATCAAACAGAAAGGTGCATTAAAAAATGGAAGCAAGCATAAGAATTAGGTGACAAGCAAGGGAAGGAGACAAGATTTGTTGGCTAGAAAACTACCAGTAAGGCCAAGCATATCGAAACAAAGATATGTTCAAGCGAGGCTAGGCTCGTATTATGATCCCACTTGTCACTTACAATGTATGCATTGCTTGTAACCCTATCTCTCTTCAAGAGTTTCATTATAAATTAAATCGATGGTCCTTCACAATATCTCACTTCACCTACCTGTCTGGTACTTCAACAATTATGGAGACAATGATTGTGAGCTTCTTTCCGATCAAAAGTGGAGTTATTTTAATGAATAAGTTTTACCTTCAACATCCAAATGCTGTCCTAATGTGCGCGATAGTTAGTGAGGCCAGTGTTACTCTTGTTATCCACCCTGAACACTGGCGGGGAGACGTCTGTAAATTGGGATAATTAATCAAGTTCTTAATATTTTGAGATTTGTTTAATTTAGTATCTAAACTTTTAAAATTTTTAATTAAGTGATTAAAATTTTAAATTTTAAGAACTTAATTCAAAATATTAGTTTTTACCGATGTAGTTAATAGATAGACATCTAGGTAACATTTAGTTTAAATGTTACAATATCAAAAAAAAATGATTTATACGAATTTTAAAAGATTCTTTAAATTTAAAACTTTAAAAATTTTTGTACTAAATTAAAAAAAAATTAAAAGGTTAAAAATATATTATCCATAGGTAAATTACTAGGCAAGTCAAGATTTCAAGTTCGGGTCATCACAACTAATTAGTGGCAATTTTTATATAGAAAATATTCAAATCTAAAACTAAATATTATTCCAACTAATTGATCCATCCCTATAAAACATCATTTACATATTTGTAAATCACAAATTTGTGATGTGATCATCTAGCATAAGAATCTTGCCTATACAATAATATAAGGCTACGTAAACTAAATGTGGCCAACCTAACAAAAAATTAATTATTAATTATGTTTAAGTGTTATTAATGAGATTCGTGAGTATCCATTAATTCATGCCTACTTTGAAGTTTTTTAATATCTCACATTTGTCTTATTTATTTGTTAGCTAAAACTATGTTTGGTTTGGGGGTTTATTGATGAAATGTAATATTATTTTATCGTTTGGGATGAGCATTTATAATGAAATAGAATAAAATGAGATGGAAGATAAGGGTTTCATATTACATCTCATTCATCCTAAATAGTAAAAATGGAACACCTTCAATTTGGAGGGTTTAGGATGAAATATAAAATAATAAATAGTTTTTTACTATATTACATTACAAATCTTTTTTTCAAACAATATTTCACTATATTACATTATCTACCTTTCCATTCATTCCAAACAACAATTTTCTAATATTATATTTATTTACATTCAATTTCATTTTAAACTTTTTCATTCCACAAAAAATCGTAAGTCTAATCAAACATAGCCTAAGTATAAGTATATGGTAATTAAACATGGGTCCATTTCATTAACACTTACGCGATTCTATCATCATCTGAATCTTATAGACGATAAACCTTGTCTTGCATTCTTCTATTTTTAAGTAGGATTCAAACTCCCACCTACTTGGATAAAACTTTGCATGCCGATGATCACTTTGCACCATTAAAGCTTTCAATGTTACATCACTAATACGTTTACTATCATTAACACTAAAAAGATTTGGTCAACTAATCAGTCTTTTACATTTCTGCTCTACACTGTATTAATTTATACATCTATTCAATTATTAGCTCTTCTCTGGTAAAAGAAAAGTTCGAATCCCTAACATTATTCTGTGATATTTTTTCAAAAGCTTTTACGTCGTGTTTTGAGCTTGTAAAGTGCCTCTCACTGTTTGGGATCCAACCTTAAATGACCCATTTCACAATAGGACTTATCACCTGATAATTTGTCAACGTGTGATACATTAACGGGTTAACGTACGTTGATTGTATATTACACATGAAATTATAAAAAAGGAAAGGGAACGTCAACTGCTTTATATTTAATTAATCGCTTGTTTCTGCTTTCTAGACTGGGATTTTTCTACCTGGTTGCCTTGGTTTAAGATAAGTAGGAATACTATCACGCCAGCAGCTACAAGTAAATTAATCTTTTTTTTATATATATATTTTTTATTAGGAATATATAATTGATCATCATGTATTAATTAGTCATCTTGTGCATGTAAAAAATTACAGACCTGTTTTAAGTAAATCTTTTCATAATTCAATAATTTAATACAAGTTCGATCAAATTGATATATCTTTACATGCCATTAATTCTTCTTCAAATTATTAAGGTAAGAAGTAACTCTGAACTACAACTCTAATTTGAAACCTTTGAATTAGTAATTTCATCGTAAATAAACTCTACTGATTACACCACCAGTTGAAGACAAGTACAAGTAAATCTTAGTTCTAATTATGGACATGCATATAAGTAGTTGTAGAGGATGGGAAAGGCATCACTTGGGATGGATTTAGCATGCATTGAAATTGAAAATTTTAATTATTTAACAAAAGAAAAGACTAAGTAATAATTTTTTTCTGTCTTTTTCTCCAGCTACAGGGAATCTTCTTCAAGGAGAAATTGATGGGGGGTCGTTATCTTTCTGTCAAAATAATTAAATAAATTGTCTCTTAGAGAAGAAAGATTCATACTTCTGTTCCTGATCTTATTTCTCAATGGTAGGCAGACCAAACTAGAAAAAAGATAATTGCAGGCTGTACCCTTAATAATAATCACTTATTAATATCTTTGTTGTATTTCAATATGGATAAATATATTTACTCGTGGGGACCAAGTACAGAAACGATCCATTTTGTATATATTTCATACTGCCTTTCTCTTTTGACTTTTCTCCTTCTCCTTTTATGATTCGAGTTAAGATAAATTAAGACACTGAAAAGTGAAATCCTCTATTACGAAATATATAACAAATAGAAATATTTGGAACTATAGATCCATTCCTCTCCTCAGTTTGTTTGTTTGTTTGTTTGTTTTTTTACATGGAATTATGCCCTAGTGAAGTGGTGAGATCAATCAATAATTATTGCCACATGTTAGAAGATTTACGATATAAAATGATAATATCCAAATGAAAGGGTAAATTTTTGAGATGTTATATCTAAAATAGGGAAATCTGAATTAGGTATAAGATTTGTTAAAGATTGAGCCAATCATCATTAATTAATTACAAAGACTTTGTTGATATGATTAGATAATTCTATAAAATAAGGATCCCATGCTAAGAGTCTCCAATCCGACTAAGTTGCATGGCTTATTATATTGTTGTAAATTAGGTGAAACGTTGATTGCCCCGTGCTTTGACAGGAATATGCGCACTGACATTTAGAGAGACATGCGGGTTGTGCTTATTACACTAATAGACTATGAAAACTAATTTAAGGGGATTAATCTCACTCGTCTTTCAGTCTTTTCTTTGTGTGACTCATCAGTCATCACTTCACTGGATTGTGATTTTTTGTTTTGTTTTCTTATTGGTTTATAGTTTTTTTCAACTAAATTTTCACTTCATTTTTTTAAATAAAATTGTTGTACGAGAAAGCTTTGAAAATTCACCATTTGGCATTGCATTGTCAACTACATTTATGTGCAGAATGGGTCAAAGTGATTGTTATACATACATAAATGCCAAGTTACGTACTCAATTAAGACATTGTAGCCGAAATTCCTGAATACGAATGGAGACAATCACCATAAGGAGTTCCAAATGTCTGACCAAATTAAGTAAAAACAATCTTCTTCTCATTATTGAATCTACAGTAAAACGACATATATGTTGACGAGAGGCTAGAACAACCATACTTGTGTCTCATGGTTTCCTCGTTCAGATAACAGCTAACATTTACGATTAGCTCCTTTTGTTGAAAGAGAAAAAAAGGCAGGGAAGATCCATATGGAGTGAAGATGGTCCTAATGAACTTTTCATAAAACCAAAAACTTTATTTGAAGAACTAAAACTGTAACATGATTACATTCAAGTCTAAATCTTTGATAAATGATAAGCTTGTACATTTAGGAACAAACGATATTATTTGGAGTTCGAGGGGGTAAAGAGAAATTTACTAAAAAACAAAGGGGCTGCTAAGAAAGAGAGGAAGCAGAGAAAGACAAAAGTCAAAACGAGTCCCGACTGAGATTCGAAAGAGAGAAGAGACAAACGTTGTTAGCCTCGCTGTCGTTACTAGTAGGTGATATCAAGTAATTGTGTGTAATAAAAAGACTGATCCTCAGTCTTCTAGCCTTAGGTGGTCCCCATTCGGTGGGATGTCATATGTCTACTCGAGCGTGGCTCCACTCGCTTGCCTTGGCTTCTACCCTATTGGGGTTTCAGCCTCCAGGAATTGTTGTGTGTGGCTCGGCCAAGAGGTGGAGGTGAGAGGCTCAGAGAACAACCTCAATCAATCAATCAAAATCATACGCTTGCTTCTTCTTTGTTGATGACCTACCATGTCTCTGCACATGTGATCCCGGTTGGTGAGATCGGTTCTCTGTGTCCTTTTGCAATTATTAGTCAAGCTTTGGGTCATCCCAAAAGGCTCTTGTTTTTTCAAGTTCTGTTTTGGGCTTTGACAGTTAAGGCTGTGGCGTCCAAATACTCGAAAGCACCACTTTTCCAGCTATTTACAAGACAAACGATATGCGCAGACATTAACGGGCCAGATTGAAAGTCAAAACGTCGTCCTGATTAATTAGGTTTTTAACTATTGAACAAATTAAAATAACATTATTTTACTTAAATCAATTTAAATCAATCTTTCCAATCCGAACCTAATTCGAAGACTATGAAACTAAAACTTGGAATATTGCCTTTGGACCCCAAAATTGCTATCTTTAAGTACTGCACCACTGCGTCTATAACTATCTTATACAAACTTGTTGGAATCTCTACATAACCAATAGGCGATGCAGATACATTTAACTCCAACTTTGCCTCAAATGCACACAATCTGCATACTTTGGCTACATGGAAATAGTAATTAATGAAAAGAGGCATCAATACAATAGCTAAAATGCAATTAAAACCAAGAAAACTCTATGTTATCTTAACATGGCGCAGAAGTCGAGCAGCCGTCGAGCCATATCTCCGTGCTTCCCAGTCAGTCAATGTTCCATTTGGCAATTTTATCGCTACCTCTTCATCTTCTACCCTGATACCTCCATCTGGCATATCTATACTGCCACCACTCTTGTCCTCTTTCAGGATCTCATCTTCTGTTTCAGCTCCATCAGTTTGCTGATCAACTGCCCTAGGCATGCTTCCGTCGCTCACAATTAGAGGCCTTAAACTCATTATGTAAAGTTGAATACTTGGATGCTGGTACTTACTGTCCATCTGAATTGGATGAAGTAATTATAATGATTAAATAACAGGAAAGGAGTATAATAATAATCACATAATAGACACAATAGCATCTCTCTTCAGACTCAATCCTCTCTATAAATTATGGAAAACAATAAGTGGATATTAGGAGGCTATGATGGTGGCAGTCAGCGTCTAAGTTGACTAATTTGCAGAGATTTCTTTAGCATTAAAATTAGCGTCTCTAAAGTTGTGCATCAGTTCTACAACACAGTCCAAAATTCACATGAAAAGTAACCAGTTATGTTTTCAGAACTTCAGAATTGAAAAAGGGCCTTGTATCTTACGTCTAGGTATACAAGATATTCAACTTCAACAATTTCCAAGCAACTAAAACTTTCAATCAACTATGTACCTTAGTTCTTGGGACGATTTTCACCTCAAAGTGTCTTTTCCACATATCAAGCATTTGTTCGTGGACACTAGTAGAACGGATTTCATAACCCACCTATGCGGAAGTTTCAGAATCAATAATGCATTAGAAGTCATGCTTTACAAAAAGAATAAGAAATTAATATGTTAAAGTTACACACCAAGATTGTAGTTTTGGGTCCTGATAATGCAAAAAGTGTCCTCAACAGTGGTTCCAAGAGATGCTCTGCATAAACCTTGGAGAAAAAGAAGTTAAAAAGACACTTGCGGCATAAAAAGACACTTGTGGCTTACTCAAAACCTTGCTATAGTTTTACGGAAAGTAAATGTAATTTCCAGACTCTGCAATCCATAATGAATAGTCAACCTAGTAAGATTACTAAGGCCATGCTCTTCTGATTACTAAGGTCGTGCTTTAAAATGTTCCAAGGGTTGTAACATTGAATATCAATTCATAATATCAAATCAACAGCAATGTCTAAACTAAGAAGAGGATGATAGGATACTGGTAAGGTACTCCATTCGAAACAGAATTCTGGTTGCAGCGCTATGAAATGAACAAAAACATGTTTCAGAATTGAAGGAAGTTCTCCAATTCTCATCGAAGTATAACCAAAAAGACAGACACATTACATCACAAAAGGTCATGAGAATTATTACTTCATTGTTTACCATTATAGTAACGACACAATGCCAATATAAAACAAACTTACAACATCAGTTCCAACGATGTAGTCAAATGGTGGTTCAACGGCCCTTATATGATCCTCATTTCCCCAATCCAATTGTTCAACCTGAATAGAACCAAATGAATCTGAAAGGATAATATTTTCTATGTCAGCATGCCCATGATAAGGTTAAAACCTTTGGATATTTAAGTTCCTTGTATCCCTAATGCCATGAAATGGATTGGTCCTAGTAAGTATGAGGAAGTCCAGCAAAGATAACAGGAAAATCCTTCACAAGATCACTCATAAAATCCATACTCCAAATACTGTATGAATCACAATATATACCTGAACTAGGATCCATCTGTAAGATTCTGGAAGTATTACGCTCTACATTTCTTACTAGCAATGGTAAAACATCTACTTGATCTGTTGAAACTACATTACAACCCAGCATTGCCATTCCTGGATAAAGAAGTTTATATCAGACTAAGAAACACTACAGCACAGCTAAGAGTCTAGAGTATGACTAAATATATATCAAGCAAAAGAAAGTTCAGCAGTATCATATATGAATCATCAAACCGTAGGAAAGATGAAAATTACCAAATCCAGCTACTCCACAGCCTGCTCCAAGCTCAATTGCCCGCTTACCTTTAAGTTTGGATGGGCAAAACCTTCCTTTTCTGCAGTTCTTTTCCTGTGACAGCCAAATCAATTGAGCTTCATAAGAGAAATTTGTAATAAAGATTGCAGCTTAAGTTTATCACACATATGATGAATTCTCTTTCTATAAGCTAATTATAAATTTTGTTTCATCCAAATTCAGTTTCATTTTTAAATTGATTATATCATAGGACAGTAAAACTAATTGAGGCAAAGACCCTTTCGTGCTTTGTATTTCTTCTCTATCATGCAGCTGCAAAATAATTGAGAAGACAAAGGAAAATGGTTGAGTAGTTAGAACATCCTGGTTGATTTCATCTTGTAAGAAGAACAAGGTGACATAGAGTTGAGATTAAGAATTCCTTGTTCAACTGATTTAGGATCAAGATGAACCAAAAGGAATTAATATCTCATGTTGTCTTATTTTTTGTCTATAATGCAACAAGCACAAAACTCATTAGAGCAACCGGACCAACTAAACTCAACCAAGTCCCAATTCAAATAACTTGGAGTCACAAAAAAATTAACATAAGGTTTAGAGCCACAATTTAAGACCATAAGTGAAAAGAATATAGCTTACAAGGAACTTAATAAAGACAATTGATGCATCCCAAACTGTAGTTCCAAAATGCTTGGAATTCGGATCCTGCAATTTAAATTCTATTGAAAATTCAAAATACATTCAACTTTTTTAAAAAAAAATTAAAGCAACCTATCCCACATAAGAAACTATTAACGATCTGAGCCTGGAAAATGGTGCCAAACTAAATCACAGACAAACAAAAAAGAAAACGTCTGGTTTAGCTCATTCTAAAAGATCATGCAACTCGGAGTAAATCAAAATCCAATGAAGCAGCTAATACTCACTATGAAGATGACTGACTTGCAGCAAATTGGAGTATGAAGCTATACCTGAGAGAATTGCAATTGATGACCCAAAACATCAACAGTAATGGCAGAAGTACTTGGTGAATTTAACCTGATAAAGACCAATTATCAAATTAAACTTCAAGGAAGCATCAGAAAATAGAACAGCACTTATTGTGGAATGACATGACCATTATGAGCAACATTAAGTTATATTAGAAATAAGTATCTGAGAGCAGTGTTTGGGCATATCCTGAAACTATGTAGCACCAATATATAAGATAGCTAGGCCTGAATATGGTTTGTTTGTTTTCCAGTATGAAATCTCCAGTCCACTTACCTAAAAACCTTGATCCGAAACAACTTTTTCTCTACATTTAACTCGACTTTTTTGTTTTTTTACCAAACCACTTGTAATTTTTCAAAGTGAAGCAGTGTGGCCAGAATTATGAAAATCGTAATGGAAGAGTCATCGAAATCTTACATCTAAACTTTCTATTTTTAAGAAAAAAGAGGGCGAATCCATCCCATATGACTGGCAATAAGCTTATTAATCACACTAATGAATTGTTGCAAGAAACTCAGAATCAAAAGCTTACAAATTAATACATATGATGTTCGAAGAAATGATCACGAAATCTGGTCATAACCAGAACCACGTAAAGATGGAGAGATACCTGTCAGGCTCCATTAATGACGATGTAAGAAACTTTATCTTCTTCGGACAGTAACAGTCTTGACTCTTGAGGATCAGTCAAGGAGCTAAAGACCTTGCGATGGCGGCGAATACAGATCAGTGTCGTAAGCTTTTCGGGTTTTTCTTTTTATCTCTTTTCCTTTTTCCTTTGTTAGGAAGTTGTTTTATGCGAGATAATAAATGGAAATATAATATGAATAATTAGTTGTTTTCGTTAAACATGAATCTATAATTTCTCTTTTTTTCCATAATTTGTTCATAAAATATTTTAAAATTTCTTTTTATATTTTATTACTTAAATTCGGTAGGAATTCAAGAATAATTAGTTACATTAAAATTTAATTTGAATATCAATAAATATTTAAAAAACTATTTCGATAATTTTTTATACACAAACAAAAGAACTTTTAACCATGTCACATTTCCATTAGTTTTTTGCTACCATGAAGAAATGTACGGTGGTCTTTTCTACGTGTTATTAGGATGTTACTGGTGCAGGGTTAGGTGGATTTATCCACAATATTGGTTGTTGTTCTCTCTTTAAAGTAAAATTGTGGGGTGTTTATTTGGGTTTTCTTTTAACCCGAAATTTAGGATATTACTGGGTGAAGTTAAACTCAGACTCTCTAATTGTCATCAATATTCTATTAAACTCGATAGGGAGGAGTTTGACAAATTATTTCTTAACTCAGGGTATTAAATTACTAATGACCAGAGAATGGATGATGAAGCCGCGTCATATCTCTCGAGTAAGATATCGATGTGTTGACTGATTAGCTAAATCTACACGTCTACATCAGGTTGATTTTATGTACCTTCAGAAGCTCTCTTTAGGTTGTCTAATTATGTTGTATAAGGATATAACTAATGCTTCCGACCAGATGCGTAGTGTTTAGCTGTTTAATTTTTGTGTTTCTATCTCCTTATATTCAAATAT
>JANIHZ010000008.1:6950272-6962127 GCA_027478365.1 Erythroxylum rufum
TATATTGAAGCCTTAAAATTTATCTAGAATGTCCTTAATGACAAATCCCAAAATGACCCTAACAGCAATTAGTAAAAATGTTCGAGTACATGCCATTTGTTCCTCCAATGTTGCAACTACGATAGGTTGTGCGGTTGGGACAACTGCGATTGGTTGTGAAGTTGTTGAAAGCGACGGGGGAAGCGGGTTTGCTGAAGGTGCATTGGCCGGTTCAGTCGCGGTAGGATGAATTTGGGCTTTTGGACGACTGCGCCTATGTTGATCCATGGCATAAAGCAGTTTCCGCTTCTTCCAAGGTCCAATACCCCTTGAATCTAGCGTTTGGGAAG
This sequence comes from Erythroxylum rufum, assembly GCA_027478365.1. Lineage (NCBI taxonomy): Eukaryota > Viridiplantae > Streptophyta > Magnoliopsida > Malpighiales > Erythroxylaceae > Erythroxylum > Erythroxylum rufum. The sequence continues at coordinate 6,950,602 of JANIHZ010000008.1, forward strand.
CCCTGAGTTTGCAATTTTACGTCATCCCAGTTAGTAAAAATTCCTACTTGTCGTCCAACGAAGACAACATAAAAGCTGTATCTGACCATAGTGATGTACCTGCAAAAGAATCATATCACAACCATGCAAAAAACGTATCAAAGCATCTCCTTACTAGCTTTCACTACAGCTACATACTCTACTTTAATCATAGATAAAGTTAGACACTTTTACAGCTTTGATTGCCATAAAATGGCTCTCCCCATAAATTTGAATAGAAAACTTGAAGTATATTTTCTTTCATCAACATATCCAATCATATTTGCATCCATATAAGCTTTTAGAATTGACTTCCCATCACTAAAATACAAACTCCATTTTGAATTACCTCTCAAGGATCTTAAAATCCATTTTTATTGCTTTTCCCATATCTGAGCCGCCTTAAGGAATTGAAAAAAGATAAGCAATTTTCTGATCTATATAACATGTTTTCCAAAGTTAATATTAATCCACCTTTGTTAAGCGTGATCGAGAACATTCCAACTTATATGAAGTTCTTTAAGGAGCTATGCACCAAAAAATAGAAGTTTGAGATAAATGAGAAGATGATAGCTTCAGAGGTTGCAAGTGCAGTGCTTCAACAACAACTACTTGTTAAATTGAAAGACCTAGGGAGTTTTCTTGTGCAAATATCAATGGGTAATAGTGATGAGGTTAAGGGTATGCTTGACCTTGGGGTGAGTATAAACCTTATGCCTCAATCTATTTATGAGAAATTGGATCTAGGATAGATAAGACCTACACACATGTTTTTACAATTATTTGATAGGTCAATTCGTTATCTGAAAGGAATAATGGAGGGTGTGTTAGTAAATATTAGATGATTGATTGTTCCTGTAGACTTTGTTGTCCTAGACATGGGGCAGGTTAAAGAACAAGGGAAGGAGCACACCATATTCCTAGGGAGACCTTTTATGACCACTACCAATACCTTGATTGATGTGAAAAACAGGAAACTGAGCATCTGTTTTGGGAGAAACAATAGAATTTTCAATCTTTAATGTTGAACATATTTCTACTACTACTATTTCTAAAAACTGTTCTTTTGTTGATCAAGTTAATGATGCATATTTTGATTTCGCCTTGCAGGAAGAAGAAGATAAGAAGCTGGACTTAGTGAAAGAAAGTGATGAATGCCGCCAATTGCTGGTCGATGCGACTGAGGGAGAGGTTGGTAAATTCTTGGAGAAAAATCCCAGAGAAGAGAAGAAAACAGTGGAGTCAGTCACGTTAGGCAATCCACCTTGAGCATAATAGTTGAGGTGTCTAGCTAAAAGACATTAAAGAAGCAATAAGTAGGAGGTAGCCCATATGATTTTTGTTTTGTTTTTCAATTATTTTTTGTATTTCTTTTTTAGAGAAACTCAACTTAATCTGTTTGCTTTGTGTGCACAGACCTACTTTTCAATCTCTTCTATTTGTCTTCCTTGCAGCTATTCATCGCTCCTCAATGTAGTACGCCATGTTTCACACCACATTGACGCAGCCATCACCCACACTTTCGTATCATGTTTCTATCCCTTTTCTTTTTGTTATTTTTACTATTTGTTAGTTTAATTTCTTTTAGTTTTAATGCTTGTCCTTGTTCGTATTATTTTGTGTCTTAGACCCCTTTTTTTCATATTAGGAACAATGTGATGTTTAAGTGTGGGAGGAAGTATTAGTTAAAAAAAATATTATTTATTTGTTGTGTGTTAGTTTTCCCATTTAATAGTTATGGAGTAGAAATGCATAATATGAGTGAATGAGTATACTTGCATACTTAGACTGATTAACTTGGATTTTGGTTTAAAGGAAATTAGCTTGTTGTGATAGATGAATGACACTTTTTGTTTGGTAAGAATTTGAGCCTTTTTGAACTATTAAACACCAAATTCAAATATTCTTTGTTGAGAATGTTCTTTCATGATTAAGGAACTCTAGAACTTGCTTGCAAATAGTAGTTAAACTCACATAATCTTATGCAAACGTTGAAATGATAAAGGTAATTAGGATTTACCCCTCTTGCTTAAAAAGCCATCATGATCTTACCTTTAGTGACCCTTTGAGCTTAACGTGAAACCTTTTCTTTCTTTAAACCCAAAATATGAGCCTTGCCCTTAATTATTTATCATTTTTGTTGTACCTACCAAAAGGCAAGTTGAGCATTTGAATGTGTATGATTGGGTTTAGGGAATAATTGTTTGAACAAGTATGGAGAAATCATAGCATATAGTTGGCTTTTGAGTTAGGAATGGGTAGAGTTGTAATAATTTACATCTCTCCTCTATATTTTTCTCTTCTAAACTTGATCTTTTTCTAAATAATTAAATGAAAAATATAGTTTAAAAAAGAAAAATCAAGAAGAAAAAAGAAAAAAAAAAGAGTAAAAGGAAAAAAAGGAAAAAGAAATAGAAAAGAAAAGGAAAGAAGAGAAGATGATCAGAAAATGAAAAGAAGATGATAGAAATAAGAATGAGAAGTGTTAATTTTGTTAAATGAGAGGAAAGAATTGAGTGTTTTGTGGTTCATTGTTTTATATTATTTTAAATGCTCAATTTGTGATGTGGTTTTAAACTACGATCATCGTTTTTCTTACCCTTAGCTTGGCCTTATTACAACCGAAATAAAGACATTTGAATTGATGTTTGTGTTTGATATGAGTGGTGGAGATTAGATTGGTAAGCAAGCTTATGGTAGATGACTTAAATGAAATAAGGAAGACCTAAGAAGAGGAGATGAGGGCAAATGAGGAAGACCTAAGAAGAGAACAACTCACCCTCTTATCAGGCAAACTGCTGGAATCCATGGGAGATTCAGGGAGTTTTGTTATTCCCTATTTTGTTGATAGTTTGCTCGAAAAAAGGACATTACTAAGCTTAATTGGTTTTCATAATTCTATCAATATTGTCCTTCGAATCATTTACAATTGTAGCTTACTTACAGGCTACAAAACTGATGTTGAACGAGAAGGGTGGAAGCAAGCCACTTATATTTTGATCATGACTAAGATTCCAAGGATGCAAGGTCAAGTTAATGACCCTAAATTAGCAGGTTTAGTAGTTATATTTAAATTTTTGTGTAGTTAGGTTTGTTTTAAATTCTAAAATAAGCTTGTAATGATGTGGAATGGTTGGGTTGCTAACTCTCTTGTTCTCTTTGAATCAATTATATGAAAGGGAACCCAGTTTGGTGTCAAGTGCATTGGGTCTCCATCTCCGACACCATCCTTACCTCCATCACCAGGAGTTAGTGTTTTAACCCATTTAATTCCTATTATTGTTTTTGCTTTTCATACATTGTATTTGAATTCCCCCTTTTATGTGTTTGTTTGTCTCCTTCTCACATTGAGGATAATATGTTGTTCAAGTGTGGGGAGGGTTATGTGTTTTGCTTTGAGTGTGAATGTTGCATATTGTATGATAGTTTGTTAGGTTGTATACTGTGAATTGTGTGAATGTGTCAATGGCTTAGATGGATTGAGATTGATTTAATTTTGAACATAATCTATTAGGATGTGAAGAGTCATTAGCTCGCAAAATTAGTAATCTAGGTTCTTTGGGTAAATATGTAAGTTAATTAGGATTTAGTATTAGTTTGTCACCCTCTAAATTGTCACTTTCATTCATAATTTTAGGTATTTCGACTAAAGTAGCATTGCTAGTATTTTTTCATGAAAACAAGTAGCCAAAGCAATAATGTAGGTAATAAAAAAATGTGTTTGTTAGTTTTAAATAAATAACTATTCTACTAGCCTTCGAGTTATGAATAGAACTAGTAGGCGTTGAGAATACGGTGTAGCTGAGTAACCGGATTAACACGCATCACAAATGTATGCCTCTGCGTCAAAAGATTATAATGATGTTTCAACCAAGCAGCTTAATAAAAACATGACTTAGTCAAGTAACCGGATTGACATTCATCACCAATGTTTACCTCCGATTAAAAGACTAGGTCCATATCCACAAAAAAATTAAATAAAAAGTAAATAAAAAATATTTTCTAATAAAACCTACCGAACATGTAAATAACTTGACTTTTCATGACACTTAGGAGTAATTACAGAGTTTGAATGACCAAAAAATTATTAATGTGTGTGTACAATTGAAAAGGGTGAATAACCTTTTTTTTTGTCAAAAAAGGGTGAATAACTTTGTATTTGAGTTTTTGATTAATATGTATCTTTAGTCCAGAGCTCCTAGATTTGGATTTTGTATGTTAATGATTTGGAACAACTTGAATGATGATGTTTATAGTTAACTTTATTTCACGAAGTTGAAGCCATTGTCTCATTATTGCATTGTGTGCTTTGTGATTTTGTGTGTTTGTTGTTGTTAGCTTGAGGAAAAGCAAATGTTTAAGTGTGGGGATATTGATAAGTGTAAATTGCATCATGTTTTAAGGCTTAGTTTGATATGTGTTTAGCTATTAATTCAATCATTTAGTACGTGTTTAGGTTAGAATTGTGCTAGTTTGTTAATTATTTGTGTTTAAGTGTTTTTATGGGTTAGTTCAAGTCTTTGAGCTTAAATATTATATTTTTTGAGGTACTTTGATATGTTTGTTAGTGTTTTAAGGTCAACATTGAATAACGGAGAAGTATTGGAGACATTGAGGTCGAAACAACAACCCATGATCATGGAACAATAGGCCACGATCGTGATAGAAGCACCAGAGTTGGCCACGATCATGGCATGACAAAAGCCTAGGATATGGCCTATGATCGTGGCCTGTATGCCACAATTGTGATAGAAGGCTCAGATGTGGGCCACAATCGTGGCCTGCATCGGACAGATGTGCAAACACTAAAAAACATCAAGTTTTGAGGAATTTTTCGGACCTTTCGAACCCTAAAAAAATCCTAGGGCTGCTCAGAACACAAATGACATTTAAAGAACAAGACAAAGAGGCAGAAGGGAGCTTTTGCATTAGCCATCTTAAAGAAACCCCTAGAGAGAATTCATCGAGAGATTAAGGAAGAGAAGAGGAAAAGAAGCTAACTCTACGTACTTCCCAGATCAGGAGGTTTCCCGACATCACTGCCTTCTTTACTCCATTTCAATTATATTTCCTGTTTATTTTCAGTTTTATCATTATATAGAATTGGATTTAATAGTTGATGATTAGATCTAAATGTTGAGAATGTTTTAAACTCACCTTCAGAGTTTTATTTTTGAATTAATGAAATCTGATTGTTTATATGTTAATTGAATTTATTGTGATTTAATTATGTGATTGCATAATTAGATAATAATCTGAGAGGGTGAATCGGATGAAAAATGATTAAATTGGGCTAACGAGAACTAGGTGATTTAATAGAATTAGAATTGAATCAAATTGGTAAATTGTGCGAAGAGAGATCTTGCATAAGTTTTCGGTAGTTTATTAGAGAACTTCAGAGCTAATTAGGGTAATGGATAGGTTGTAAATTGAGAGATTGTGACCTCCATAATTTGATTAGAGTTTATGATTTAGGGTTACTAGTTATAACTCGAGAGAGAGTAATCAGCTCTAGGATCGTCTAGAACCAATAATCCAGTATTTCATAATCAGTTAGGTTAGCATTAAGGATAGGTAAATTCCCTTTCTCTCAATTAGTAATTTCTTTAGGTTGATTCTTGAGTATGTTGCAATTGCTTAGTAATTAGTATTTTCATGATTGATTCTTAATTTGATTTGATTGATTGAATTAATTTCTTATTTTTAGTTTCTAGCTGATGAAAGTGCTCTATTCGCCAAGCATTTATTGATCCAAATGTTTCAAACAATCTAGCTGGCTAAACGAATTTGGAGGCTTTTTAATGATAAAGAGTCCCTTTAGAGAAAATGGATGAATTATATCTAAAGGATTCCAGCTTATGGCCAATTATAGAAAAGAAAAAGCACTCTTAACGTCTCATACAAATTCTAAGAAAAGACAAGTTATGTATCCTCTCATTAAAATACAAGTGGGGAATGGTAACAATACTTGGTTTTAGTTTAACAATTAGACCTCTCTAAGCCCTCTTTGCCTAAGAGAAGATATTTTTGCTCTCACATCTAGTATTCTAACTTAAGCTCGAGTCAAAAATGTCATAGTTCATAAAACTTGGCAATTTTATATTATTTGGAGTAAAAAAACAAAGGATAATGAAGCTATAGATTGGCGTAATTTAATCAAAAAGTAAAATAAAAGATATAGTTGAAAATTTCAGAAGGTGCAAAAACTAAAGAAGTCTGTAATTTGAGAGGACTAAAATGACACACATTTAAAAGGTATATAATCAATTGAAGAGAAAAAGAAAAATACTAAAATGATATAAACCAATGATTGAAAAATCGAAACGATAAAATTAGTTCAATTGTAAAAACCTTGAACTAACCAACTTTTCAGTTAAATTTTTAATTTTTCTGTTCGATTTACTTAAACTCTTATTGTTAAAAATTTATTCGTCTATTAATTAAACGGTCGATTTTTGTAAACTAATCAATTAATTTACTTAAAAATCTCTTTTTCAATTAAACTTAAATTTTTTAATGTGTAAGGAAAATCTACTATAACCATATTTTAAATTTTTTATTTTATTTAATCTTTAACTGATTTTATGACAATCTAATACCGATTGAACATTTTAAACCTTAAACTTCTTGTCTAACCGATTTATCTTTCAGTCTGATTTTAAAAAAATTTGTGCAAACTACAAAAGGAGTGAAAAGGTAATTTAATTCATTAATTAAGCATATACCAATAATGTGAGAGCTAGTATGGCGATTAATATATAGTCATTTTTAGGGAAAATTGATCTTCCCAGTTCCCATTGTATTATTTGTTGATTTGTTTGAAGGACCCATTGTATTATTTGTTGATTTGTTTGAAGGATCCCTACCTCATGTCCTATTTAATCCCGCTTTTCCTTTCTGTGCTGAATTATTGATTTGTCTGAAGGATCCCTACCTCATGTCCTATGTAATCCCGCCTTTCGTCAATAGCACAAGTTGCAAGCAGACGGGTTGCCACACAAAATGGGAACATTGTATCTGTTGAGTTAATTGCTTATTTTTAGGAGTTTTTCTGTTAGAATAAGTCCTACAATCTAGGATAGTTTAGTTCATTTGACTCATTCCAGTTTCATTTACCACACGCATTTTAATCATGCGAGTTGTGGGCTGTTTGTTCTTTTTTCTGTTAGTCGTGGATGTAAGGCTATATAAGCTAGAACTTGTTTCAATAAAACTAAGGTCATTCATCCAGATTGTTAAGTTCTTGTGCTCAGTTCCTAACATTTTGGTATCAGAGCCCCCACTGGGTCTGAGAAAAAGAAAGCCGCAGTCTTTCGAGTGATCTGCAAACACAGAAAGAGAGAGAGAGAGAGAGTCATGTCGAGCGAAGGAAATTTTGTGCCGCCGTCAATTCCCAAGTTCAATGGTCATTACGACCATTGGGCTATGCTCATGGAGAATTTTCTCCGATCCAAGGAATTTTGGGGCCTTATAGAAATCGGGATTCCAGAAGAGGGACAAGGAGTTGTTCAAGCTGGCGATTCAAGAACTTTCTCAGCAGTGGTGGCAGAGAGAACACCGCTTACAGAACCACAACGTAAACAAATCGAGGATCAACGTAAGCGGATCGAGGAGCAGAGGTTGAATGATCTCAAAGTGAAAAACTACCTCTTTCAAGCCATCGATCGTACAGTTCTCGACACCATTCTCAAGAAGGATACCAGCAAAGACATATGGGATGCCATGAAGAAGAAGTTCGAAGGGAATGAAAGGGTTAAGCGGTCTCATCTTCAAGCACTCCGCAGAGAATTTGAAACTCTTGAGATGAGGATCAGTGAAGGAGTGAATGAATACTTCTCTCGAGTTATGACAGTGGCAAACAAGATGCGAATCTATGGCGAGAATATGCAGGATGTTAAAGTGGTGGAGAAAATTCTACGTTCTTTAACTGAGAAGTTCAACTATATTGTCTGCTCTATTGAGGAGTCAAAGGACATCGATTCTCTCACTGTTGATGAGTTACAAAGCTCATTACTAGTGCATGAACAGAAGTTTCAGCGACACACTACTGAAGAACAGGCCTTGACAGTGACACATGAAAGAAGTGGAGGCAGAGGTGGTGGAAGAAGCTCCTACAGAGGAAGAGGAAGAGGCAGAGGTCGCCAAAACTTCAGCAGAGCTACAGTTGAGTGTTACAAATGCCATAAGTTTGGTCATTTTCAGTATGAATGTCCATCTTGGAACAAGGAAGCACACTATGCCGAATCGGATGAAAAAGAAGAATTACTTCTAATGTCCTATGTGGAGATGCATGAAGCAAAACGAGAAGACGTCTGGTTCCTTGATTCAGGTTGCTCAAATCACATGTGTGGAGATAAGTCTGTATTTAGTGAGCTCAATGAAAGATTCAGACATATAGTGAAACTCGGCAACAATACTAAAATAAATGTGGTTGGAAAAGGAAATGTGAAGCTGAATGTGTGTGGAGTTAATCATGTAATCACAGAGGTGTTTTATGTCCCAGAACTCAAGAACAATCTCTTGAGCATAGGTCAACTACAGGAGAAAGGCTTAGCTATTCTGATTCAATCCGGAATGTGCAGAATATATCATCCACACAAGGGCCTGATTATCGAAACCAATATGACAGCAAACAGAATGTTTGTGTTGTTAGCTCAATCACAAGCAAAGAAGGAGTCATGTTTCCATACTACCACACAAAACCTATCAGATCTATGGCATCGCAGGTATGGTCATCTCAGTCAAAAAGGCCTGAAAACTTTGCAGTCAAAGAAGATGGTTCGAGGCTTACCACAATTACCAACATCAACGGTAGTTTGCAGTGATTGTGTTAAAGGAAAGCAGCACCGTGAACCAATTCCAAAGAAAAGCCAGTGGAGAGCAACTGAGAAACTGCAATTGATTCATGCAGATATTTGTGGGCCTATTACTCCAGCATCTAACAGTCAAAAGAGGTACTCTTTATGCTTCATTGATGATTATTCTAGAAAAGCATGGATTTATTTCTTGCTGCAAAAATCAGAAGCTTTCCATTACTTTAAGTGTTTTAAGAATCTTGTGGAGAAGGAAACTAGTTTGCCTATTAAATGTCTACGCACTGATAGAGGAGGAGAGTTTAATTCAGTGGAATTTAATGAGTTTTGCAAGCAAAGTGGGATAAAGAGACAGCTAACCACAGCTTACACTCCTCAGCAAAACGGAGTGGCGGAAAGAAAGAATAGGACAGTGATGAACATGGTCAGATCAATGCTTTCAGAAAAGGAGATTCCAAAAACCTTCTGGCCTGAGGTAGTGAACTGGACTGTGTATGTGTTGAATAGATCTCCAACATTGGCAGTTAAAGGAATGACACCAGAAGAGGCCTGGAGCGGGGTAAAGCCATCAGTTGAGCACTTTAGGGTGTTTGGATGTGTAGCATATGTTCACATTCCAGATGCATGGAGACGCAAACTTGAGAACAAGAGTTTTGCTTGTGTGCTTCTTGGTGTTAGTGATGAATCTAAAGGGTACAGACTGTATGATCCTATTGCTAAAAAGATTGTGATAAGCAGGGATGTGTTTTTTGAAGAAGAAAGACAATGGGATTGGGATGTAAGCCACAGAGAAGAGTTAATGATTGAATTAGAGTGGAGTGAAAAAGAGAATGCTGCAGATGAAGAAGAAAATGAAGTTGATAGCGAGAGAGAGAATGAAGTTGAAGAAGCAAGCAGCACTTCCTCATCACAAAATACAGATGATGAAGATATGAATGCTAGGGAGGGTAGAAACAGACAGCCTCCTATCTGGATGCGTGATTATGTTTCAGGTGAAGGATTATCAGAAGGTGAAGATATGATTAATATGGTGCTGATTGAAGGCGATGACCCTGTGTACTTTGAAGATGCAGTTAAAAGCTCAAAATGGAGGCTAGCTATGGATACAGAAATTGAGTCTATTGAAAAAAATCAGACTTGGGAATTGACTGAACTACCATCTGGAGAAAAAAGGATTGGAGTTAAGTGGATATACAAGACTAAGTTGAATGAACTTGGTGAAGTAGACAAATATAAGGCATGATTGGTGGCTAAGGGATATTCACAGCAGCATGGAGTTGACTATACTAAGGTCTTTGCACCGGTAGCCCGAATGGATACTGTTAGAATGGTTATAGCACTTGCAGCTCAACGAGATTGGAAGATTTATCAAATGGACGTAAAATCTGCGTTCCTGCATGGAGCATTGAATGAGACTGTGTATGTGGAGCAACCAAGGGGTTATGAAAAGAAAGGAAGTGAGCACAAAGTTTACAAACTGCACAAGGCTTTATATGGCCTAAAACAAGCACCAAGAGCTTGGTTTAGTCGTATTGAGTCTTACTTCATCAAAGAAGGGTTTCAAAAGAGTCAAGGTGAGCAAACGTTGTTCGTCAAGTGGAGTAAAGAAGGTAAAATTCTTATTGTCAGTGTTTATGTAGATGATCTAATTTATACTGGTAATGATGAATTTATGATGATTGATTTTAAAAGTTCAATGCAAAAGGAGTTTGATATGACTGATTTGGGTAAGATGAGGTTTTTTCTTGGAATTGAAGTGTCACAAGGCTCTGAGGGGATTTATATATGTCAACGCAAGTATGCTATGGAGGTTCTGAGACGGTTTGGTATGGAGGATAGCAATCCTGTATGTAATCCTATTGTTCCTGGGTACAAGATGTGCAAAGATGAAGGAGGAGTCAAGGTGAATGAGACTTATTTCAAACAAGTGGTGGGGAGTCTCATGTACATCACATCTACTCGACCAGATATGATGTTTGTTGTGAGTCTTATTAGTCGATTTATGTCAAGGCCAACTGAGCTGCACTTTCAAGCTGCAAAAAGAGCTCTGAGATACTTGAGAGGAACTGTTAATTATGGTATACTGTACAAGAAGGGAGGAGATGAAGAATTGATGGCTTTCACGGATAGTGATTATGCTGGTGATATTGAAGACAGAAAGAGCACTTCTGGATATGCGTTTTTAATGAATGGTAGTGCTGTTGCTTGGTCTTCTAAGAAGCAGCCTATTGTCACACTCTCAACCACAGAAGCAGAGTTTGTGGCAGCAACAGCATGTGCTTGTCAAGCTGTCTGGATAAGGAGAATCTTGAAAGAGTTGGGGTATACACAAAAAGGTTGCACAACTGTGATGTGTGATAATAGTTCAGCTATCAAGTTATCTAAGAATCCAGTTCTGCACGGACGGAGTAAGCATATTGATGTGCGGTTTCATTTTTTGAGGAATCTTACTAAGGATGGAGCTATTGAGATGGTGCACTGTGGGACACATGATCAGATTGCAGATTTACTAACTAAGCCACTGAAATTGGATGCTTTCAAGAAGCTTCGAGAGCAACTGGGAGTATGTGAGGTGCCTGAGATAAACTAACACTGTGTTGTTAGTTTAAGGGAGGGATTGTTGAGTTAATTGCTTATTTTTAGGAGTTTTTCTGTTAGAATAAGTCCTACAATCTAGGATAGTTTAGTTCATTTG
>JANIHZ010000008.1:6962995-6974671 GCA_027478365.1 Erythroxylum rufum
TTGTAATATAGAAGATGAGTTTGCAAGATAAACGTAAAGAATAGTTTGTAGATATTGTAAAAATTATGTGTAAAATATAAGGACAAAAGAGACTAAAAAATAGGTTCAGTAAATGATCTAAAAAATTTACTATGAACAAAATCATTTGAAATGCTTTGTTGAGAAGCTCCAAATTTGAGCTTCTTAAAATGTTGCATTTTGGCTGCCAAAAAAAATCATATCTATTAAAAAAGTGTTTTTTTTTATTTTACAGTTAAACACCTATTTTTTTAAAAAATACTTTTATAGTGAAAAAAGTACTTATTGACCTTCCATAAATTCATTCAAACGTGCACTTAGATGAATATAAGTTTAAGTTACTTTCTTTTTTTCTTGGTAAATTGGTTTGAGTTACTTTCATTGTCACAAAAAGACTTAAACTCAAGCAACGAGCTAGTTTTTAAGACCCAAACCCTTTAATTTTGGACTTTAACACATCGAACCAAATAATAGGTCAATCTGAAAGAGTGTAATTTGAACACAATAATATTATTAGTTTGGTTTAAACTATAGTCTTAAAATTTTGTTCGTAGTTGTAATTACAATTGAAATCTAAACTATTATCAAAATTTACATAATTATAATCACATTTTTCTGAAATTACGTTTGTGTCATCAATACGTATTGCAATCACTTACAACTGCAATATAGCTCACAATGTATATAAAAACGACATCATTTTAATATTTTAAATTAAAAAAGTTTATGGTGGGTCGACTCTAAGCTGGGGCTCAAGCTTGGATTTAATTACTTTCGATTATTTCTTCAAATTTATTTTAGCCAAACCCCATACATCTCACATACCAAATCAACTTTACGGAAACCGAAACAACTTTATATAAAAGCCCAAATCTAAATATTTATCAAATTGTAGGCCTAAGTTGTTATTTAGAAAAACCCTTGTCTTTAATTATTTGATTATCTCAGAAAAGGTCACCTCCTTCGGAAGATATCGCACCAGAACCCAGAGCCTCAGCTCTTCACCGTACGCCTCTCTTGTTCTTCATCTCTTCTACTGCCAAGTTTTGTCTCAATCAACGCGCTAATGCCTAATTGATGTCCATTCTTTACTTTACTTTTCTTTAATTTTAACTTTCCCTTAAATTGCAACAGATTACGAGCGTCTCTTCTTGTAACGTGTTGTATATCAAAGTTGTGAGTGTATTTTCGAACGGCTTGCTTGGTTTCATAAGTGTACTATCAAATCATGGCTCAGCTGTTGCTTTTATTTTCCACTACTTATGTTTATGAGATTATATTCTATGCTTTTCACATGAACTTGTTTCTTCTTGCAGCTTCTAGTTCCTCCACCATGTCTTGGTGCACTATCGAGTCTGATCCTGGTACAATTCCCCCCCTTCTTTTAATCTGTACTCGAGATTGGAAAGAATATCATTGTAATATTGCTGATATTTGTTATTGTATCAGTTGCTCATGGGAGTTTTGAATGTTATGTTGGAAACACTTTATGATATTTAGTCATTACGTCAATGCATGTGATTACTTTCTTGTCTGTATAGATCTTCACATTTAATAGGCTTATAAAGTTGTTACCTTTTGCATTCTTTTTTACTTAATTTTTTTTCTTGTGAAGAATTTTGTAGTGCATCTGGAAATACCGGCGGCTTGAATCTAAACTGTTTTAGGGTATTTATGTTACAGTCTGTACTTCATATAACCGGAATGCCTTTAGGAATCAGTTTAAACTAAGCCTACTTTTATGCTGCGTGCATACATACTGATATGTTCAAAAGCCTGCCTTGGTTAAACATGAGAGACATTGGTATCGGATCAAGTTAGTCAATATGGCCGCAGTGTTCAGTAAGGAGGCACTTTAACATCATCAACAGCATGAATGTTTCTGTTATATGGAGAAACTGACCATGCTAACGGAAGTCAAATCCAAGTTTGTAATACAGCTTAAGGCATTTCACTACCCTAGGAAAATCACCCATTTCACTACCCTAAACTGGGGATACTGGCGCTTTTCTAGTGCTTGCTTTGTTTGATATGCTGGGGGGCTTCATGTCAAATTGCAGTGTACTGTTAATTTCTCAACCTAAAATGTGGCTCACTTTAGAATCCTCCAGGCATGATAAGGCACTTAGTATTGTATATGGTATTGGAGAATGAGCACACATCTGTGGGTTGTATGGCGTGGACTTATTTTTATTTGTCTTGGAATATCCATGATAAAGAGGAGATTATTCAAAAAAATTTAATTCGAATTACTCTTTTTAATGTGATGAGTTAGTTTTCGAGTCCACTTTTCTGTTACTGATGCATATCCTCTTGAAGCTTCAGTTAGAGCGTTTCACTGAATATTTTGAATTCATCTTCGTGTGATATTTTTGGTGTTCTTCCCTATTGTCTCTTAAGTGTGAGAGTTGATCATCTCTGATGAACACTTTTCACTTTTTAGCGACCCGATATGTTGTCATACTTTTGGAACATATAGGGAAAATGGGTGGAAAGGAAGTGAAAGAAAGAAATTAGAAATATTTTCACTATCATTTTAGGATTGGGAAGAAGATAGAAAAGCATCTTTCTATTAGTTAGCAAGTGAAAAAAGTGGGGAGGAAGTCTATAATTATTAAAAGTATAAATATATTGAATCAAGTCTCTAGTTTCTTCCGATTTTGGAAAGATTTTAGCCATTACATGAAAGGAGCATGTTTTCTTCCAATTTGTTTTCTCTCTCTCTTGGTGTTCTAATCCAAATAAATGATTCTTTCTATTTTTATAAAATTTTATTTCTATCCCAGAAAAGGGTTTATTAGCACAGGGTTAAAGTTTGGGCCTGCAGTAGTTGTATCTGTTGTGAACATATGCATCATTGATTATGCTACTTTCCCTAGTTGTTTGAAATACCAAACATGAATGGAAGACATGGACAAGTCTGGATGGTAATTTCTAAAGATCTATACTACCAAAGTGTACTAGAGCAACATGCTTCACAGCTTGTGCAAGCGATGGAAAGTGCAAGCACTTGTTAATTTATTGTTGTGAACATTCTCAAGACTAGTTGTTGCATAATTTCATCATGGAGCTTGCATATCATTATCTCTGTTGGGTTTTATTGCTAGATTCTGAATTTGTATTGCAGGTGTATTCACGGAACTCATACAGCAAATGCAAGTGAAAGGTGTTCAGGTAACCTTTGTTGATTATTAGCACTCTTTGTTCCATTGCTAACTATCATGGTTGTGGCATGTCTTGATATATTACTATCCCTTGTTTTGAATTTGCAGAATGGAAATCTCATGAATATCTGTTCATTTCAGTCATTCATTAATTTATCTATTCAAACTGATTGGCGCCCAGCTAGATTAGACCACACCATTATCATCTGTAATATCACTGTGGTTTATGAATGGTTCACTTATTTCTAATGTAGGTTTGCACTTGGCAATGGTATGCTTAATTAACCTTGTTGCAGTTATTCCAAATGTTACCATAGCTGCAATAGGAAACCAGAGGTTCTCAGCACTGGTCCCTATTGCATGTTTGGATATTAGTAGCTTTAATAATTCAGTTTATTGTTATAGCCTTGACCATGCAGAAAATCATATGTTCCGTGGACTTTTAGTCATTTTCCTGAGTGTATATATTCAGTTCTTCTGATTACTACTACTTGCTTCCAACAAGAATATATTGCACAAATTTGCAATATGCAAACTTCTATGCCATATAATCATGCATCTCATTTTTTCTTCTTTTTTTTTGCTTGGTGTAAGTATGCATTTTGGCATTGAGAGATTTATATACCTTTGGTTAGATGTTGACATTAAATTTTCAACGGACTAGTTTATTTACAATTTCCTAATTGTTATTTTGTTTTGAGCCTTTTCTGTTGTCTCATGTTTGTTGATGTGTACTGATACGGTGATGCATCTTATCAGGTTGAGGAGTTGTATTCTTTGGACCTAGATTCTCTTGACAATCTTAGGTTTGTTATCATTCTTAATTGGCATACACCATTTAATCCCTGATACGAATGAATGCTCTCCTCCGTTGACACATTAAACTTCTCACTGCTTTCTTTCAAGGCCTGTTTATGGGTTGATTTTCCTTTTCAAATGGCGCCCTGATGAAAAAGATGACCGCCTTGTAATTAAGGATCCAAACCCCAACCTCTTTTTTGCAAGTCAGGTTTGTTCTCATGTGGATCATAGGTGTTGAAGCATTACAGGAAGTGAAAAGTTTCCTTAATTATTATTTTCATTTCATTTTCTTGTTTTCCTTTGTTTTTTTTGTAGGTCATAAATAATGCTTGTGCCACTCAAGCAATTTTATCTATCCTGTTGAATTGTCCAGACATAGATATTGGCCCAGAATTGATGAAATTGAAAGAATTCACCAAGAGTTTTCCACCTGAACTCAAAGGTTTGGCCATAAACAACAGTGAAGCTATACGTGCAGCCCATAACAGTTTCGCAAGACCTGAGCCCTTTGTTCCTGAGGAGCAGAAGGCTGCTGGAAAAGATGATGATGTCTACCATTTTATAAGCTATTTACCTGTTGATGGTGTCCTCTATGAACTTGATGGACTGAAAGAGGGACCGATTAGCCTTGGTCAATGCACTGGTGCACATAATAGTCTCGATTGGTTGCAGATGGTGCAACCAGTGATACAGGACCGCATTGAGCGATATTCCAAAAATGAGATAAGATTTAACCTCATGGCAATAATCAAGAACCGGAAAGAAATGTATACTGTTGAACTCAAAGACCTTCAAAGGAGGAGGGAACGCATCTTGCAGCAACTTGCTGCCTCTCAATCGGACCGCCTAGCTGACAGCAGCAGCTTTGAAGCACTGAACAAATCACTGTCTGAAGTAAATGCTGGAATTGAGAGTGCTACCGAGAAGATTTTGATGGAGGAGGAAAAGTTCAAAAAGTGGAGGACAGAAAACATTCGCAGAAAGCACAACTACATACCCTTCTTATTTAACTTCCTCAAGATTCTAGCAGAAAAGAAGCAACTGAAGCCGCTTATTGAGAAGGCCAAGCAAAAGGCTGGCAACTCCTAGCTGTAGGTGCTTCCATGACTTCAATTTTATCCCGGTGATATCGTGTACTATTAGCATATTTAATTAAGGAACTTCTTAGTATGACCATTTGCTTACTGCTTTTTGTGGACCTCGCTTTCATGTTAACGTATCTTCGGGTAATGGGAAAATAATATGGCACCAATTTTAGGTTTTATTCTTTCGTTTTCTTATTATTTTTCGTGCATGCTAAAGCCAACGCTATATGCACCAGACTAGAATTGAATTTTAATGGATGACTTCCTTTTAATCTCGCATGTGTTGTGTATCGTTAGTAGATTCCTGCCCTTTGCACTTTCTAGGATGTGAGAATCGACATTTATATAAGATTAAAGCTGAAAGGTGGAGAAGTTTGTAAGGCTCCAAATTTGTTATCAGGTAATATTAGATTAAAGCACTTAATCCTCAATTTTCTCACATAATAAATAGATTCATAACAAATTTTTATATTTCTTTCAAATTTCTCATTTTCCTTTCTTCTGTAATATTTGGAATCATCAAAAAGAACATTTTTTTATATTGTAATTAAATCTTGGAGTTGAGGTTGAATGCTGTTCGTGTAATATGGTCAGAGCAATAGTATGTAATAATTCTTTTAACGTCAAATTGGGGGTTAAGGGTTTCCAATTTTGATTGTCCCAATGGCCGAAAGCTCCCGGCCCACTCCTCTGGAAAACCTCCCTGCCATCTTCCTTATTGGTTCCTCCAACGTCGGCAAACGAACCATCCTCTCACGTAACTCTACTCTCTTTTTTCTCTCTTTCATTTGTATTTCAATTCCTAACAGAACGTTCGAGTTGATTAAAAGCGTAATATTTTCCGTTCCAGGATTACTTTCAGTGGATTTCCGGGACACTAGTGATGATGCATCATCCTCTTCTCAGATTCTTTTTCATGGGTTCGTTTCTTTTCTTCTGTTTGTTTGATGGTTTCCTTCTTTCTGTCAATCTATTTGTTAAAAAAAAAAGGTAAAAATTTTGAACACAGGTGGACAATTGATACCAAGTACTATACAGCAGATGTTGGTGTATGGATGGGGGATCTGAATGATGAACTATTAATAGCTAATCTCCCTTTTTACGACCGATTAGCTGCCGTGGTCTTGGTTTTTGACTTGACTGATGTAACTCCTCTTCTCTTTTCTGTTTTGCTTTTTTTTTTTCTCTCTATTTTCTGCATCTCTCTGTTACGTTATGTTATTTGATTTGCAGCTATCAACTCTCACAGCACTCAAGGATTGGGTGTCTCGCAACGATGTTTGCAAGTTTGATGTTCTTTTATGCATTGGAAACAAAGTTGATCTCGTTCCAGGTCATCCAGTACATTCCGAGTACCGAAGACGACAACTTCAAAGAAATGGAGAGTCTTCTGATGAGATCACCGACTTTGAATCTGAAGGAGCTAGTCTACTTGGGTACGAACAAGAACAACCAGCATGGGATGTTAGGAGATCATGTCTTGAATGGTGCACCGACAACAACATTGAATATATTGAAGCTTGCGCTGCCAATCCCGATTTTGACAAATGTATGTAAAGCCCATCAATTGAGCATCCAGCTTGGCGAACATTTTCAGATTTAGTTCGAGAATTAGATGGCTAGCCTCTTTGTTTGAGGTTATTATCACAATAATGCTGCATTCCAAGTCATTCTACCAACCTTTCTGCTTATAAATATCTTAGGTTCATTACATGTAATGCTTTCCGGCGAAGTGGTTTTTGGTATATTGGAAAGTATAAATAACATAAATCCCTTGCAAACCCTTCCTCCATGCATCTATTAGGAATTGAATATGGAGAGGTACTCCTACTTGTCAAACTCCTGATGTTAAGGCCGACGAGTTATTTTATTATTAGGTTAGTTATATAGTTACCTCTAATGGGACATTCTTCAATCATAGGAGTTCACCTCCATTGGTTTGATTTTTGCCATTAAGAAGTGAAATAAAATTGAGCCATGAATTCACGAGCTGAATAAACTTGAATTAGTCTCTACTAAAACCTTTTCTTTCCAGGTTTGTCAGTTAATGGCGATTCCCAAGGAGTTGAGCGTCTGTTTGGTGCACTTTCTGCTTATATGTGGCCTGGAATGATTTTGAAATCTGGCGATAAGATACCTAAACCATCGTTACCTGCAAATGAAGGTCTTTTTTGTAAACATAATTTATCTGTACTCTTCCTTTGTCAATTAGAATACTGAATGTTTCCCTAGATTCCATACAGAATTGTCAGAAGAAGAATCTGAGTACGAGTTCGAGTATGAAGTGTTATCTGCGGGGTTAGCTGAACCATGGGATGACACGTTTGAAGGATGGGTTTCGACAAGTAGTGCTAGTACCATGGAGAATCTAAGAGAATCATCTACTCAGAAGAATTTGGAGGCAGAATGTGAACATGAGAAAAGAGAAAAGTTCGACAAAGAAGAGCTTCAGCCCTCAACATCAATATCTGAATTACAGAGTAATGGGGAAGTGATTTCCAGTGTAGAAGAACCTGAAAAATGCCCAGAAACAGATGGGGTTACGCCTTTTGACTTTGATGACTTGGAGCAGTTGATGTCTGAGATAGGGAACATGCGTAACAGCTTGAGATTGATGCCTGATTTTCAGAGGAGAGAAATGGCTGCAAATCTGGCAATGAAAATGGCTGCTATGTTTGGAGGTGGTAGCGATGATGAACAAGAATTAGATTGATTAATTTGATGCCTGTTTCGCATTACAGTTTTCTGCAATCTTGAATTTCGTCTGAAGGTTTTGAATGGTACTATATTGGCCAACCAGTAAACAGAACTGATGATATTCCAGAAATTTTCTGGAGTCAGTGCTTTGCCGCATAGAACTCTATTTGGGGCGTACTTTAGATCAAAATTTGCATAGATTATTAGTAAACCAGTTTGAGTTTGTGTTAGAAATTATGTAATTTTTTGCAATAGAAGAGCATAAAGTAAGTTTGCCGAAACTGAAATTGATTCCTTTCCTTTTTCTTGTACGACTTCAAATTTAATGAAAACCCAAGTTTGGTAGTTTATTCATGCTAAGCAACGCCATTCCAATTGCTGTTATCAACGTTTAAATATGGGCGTTGTGAAGCAAAAACGTTCAAATATGAGAAGCCAAATACGTTAAACATAGATCAATGCCAAGTGATCCACGGCGGGTTGTAATTGCTTTGGAGTGAGATCAGTAACTTTTGACTAAAGTAGGCTCCAGACAAGTTGAGTGTTGCGACAATGAAACGGCTTCTTAATCAGAAAGAGTGAAGGTGCAAAAGCAAGCAAACATATTAGTAATTTGCCCAGTGGATATACTTTGTATACAGCTGTTGGATAGAAGGGCTGTCAACTTTCAGGCGGACAGAAGCAACAGGCTGTCATTGCTTTAGAACTCCTATTTGAAGAAGAAACAAGTACCTTAGATGCTGAATCTGAGAGGCTCCGGAATCAATATGTACTCAGCAGGGCTTCGTATAACAGATGATTGTGCTCGAACAAAATTTTTGTAATGGAGAAGGTAAAATTGCTGAGGTAAATTCCCACTCTACTCTTATTCCATCATCTCAAGAAATGCATTCAAAATTATATCACGCTTCAGACTCTGAACGATAGTCAATATATCAATTCCTTTCGGATATCCCTGTCGGCCTTGAGAAATCAATTGCATCAATGTAAATGACTACGATGCTTCTGTAAGGGTCTAATAAATAGAATAGTTTTCTGATCATATTCAACTATGCAAATCATTGATAACCCGAAAAAAAAGCATAGAAGAGAAGCAATAATATCCAGCCATTTAGAATTCAATAAGAACACTATCTAAGGTCTTCAGCTGTTCCATCTCCTCCTGTCTTGTTGCTATTCCAGGTTCTACATAACACAACTGATGAAAAAACACATCAGGCCTTCTCATCAGATAACATTGCCATCAACAATTTTTTTTCAACTAAGGTTGTCTAACCTGGTATTGGGGCTTTTTCAGGGTGTGAACTCCTCTTTTTATAAGCTTTTCCCAACCAACCTTGTCTTTCAATGCTATTTCTAAGGCTTCTGTTCTCTGTAATTACACCACACAACAAATTCAACGAATATATGGTAAAACAGAATCAAGAACATTATATCTGAAACACCTAAAGTTTTAACCAATTCAAAAGTTGTCACCGAAATGGAAACCTGAAGCCTTGCATCCACCTACCAAACATAGCAGCAACCAATGAACTGGAGGTCTACAACTACAAGCCTACAATCCTATTCTGCAGTTCAATAGTGTTCCAGGCCAAAAAGGAGGAGAAATGAAATATATCCTAGAGAAACCGTCAATAGCGTTCGTAAGGGAAGCAATTTACTTTTTTCATTAACATGGAAATAACTTCTAGCGCCAATATAGATAGGCCCAAAAGTCCAGAAGCCCAGAGAAAGACTTTAGTATAATCCATGTCTGGAAGGAGATGTCATACATATTCCACGGATTTAGTTAAGAATTGATGGCTTTCAATCTCATTCAGCCTCAGAAATACCATCTACAGGCATCCCTGATGTATTTTAACACCTACTTAGAAACAAACAAACTGAAACTTCAACAGATATT
Source organism: Erythroxylum rufum (assembly GCA_027478365.1). Taxonomy (NCBI): domain Eukaryota; kingdom Viridiplantae; phylum Streptophyta; class Magnoliopsida; order Malpighiales; family Erythroxylaceae; genus Erythroxylum; species Erythroxylum rufum. The sequence goes on from JANIHZ010000008.1 coordinate 6,972,664, forward strand.
GAAATGTCATGATAAGCCAAGTAAGAGTTACATATGCACTCTTCGCATTTGATTCTGTCCAAACAATGACAATACAAAAGACCCTCAATGCTTCTTAGGCTTAGGTGCAAAAATTTTCTTTTACAACTTTAGTGAAGCCGATAGATGATGCTCCATGTCATGATAGAATATTTGCACCTTACTAAATACAATAGAAAGGATTCTGTTCACAAACAGTTCATGAAAGCTTGGAGCTGAGGTTGACAGTAGATGATGCAAACCGATTTTGTGCAAGGAAAAAAAAACTTTAAACACATAGGAGTATGCATTGCAGACACATCTATTAGGATTATGCATTGCAAATGCCTATAGTTAATATTTTAATATATAATCTTGAAGAAAAATGAAAGCTTTAAGTACTTACATGAGCAGGATCCAAAATCAACAGATTGTATTTTGAGGTGCCATTTTGTTGGCGTTTGACTTCAATCCCAACAATGGTTCTCGAATGTCCCTCATGTTGAAAGTATAAGGGCCTGTTAACACTCGAAACAAACCCAAATACACTCAGGATAAATGTCTTGTATGCGAAAACCAATGAAGAACATGAAAAAGGAAAAGCAATCAAAAGGAGAAAGTCCGCTATCCAAATTTCAAACATTAGAAAATCTTCGAGGGAAGAGTAAAGCTAACAATAAAGAGATCAACTTTTACATTCTGTCAGTGGCAATGACACTTGAACTACGGGAAAATGGAAATTTTATGCCATCTGAGAAGTAATTCCACACCCAATCAACAAGAGCATGAGAGAAATCATTCTTGCTTGAAAAGTGGGATTTGTCACGTGCAAGTGCTTCAGTCTCTGGTGCAGAAATACTGGAAGTATCACGTTGCAGATATCGGTCCATAGGTCCGTAAACCTGAACGGTGGCTTTCCCCTTGTTCCCTCCGGTGGTTCTACTAGTGATTGTTTTGGTAGAATTCAAATTGGGAGCAGCAGAGTCAAAATCAACAATCTTAGCTCGAAGGCCAAAGGAACGGAAGAGGGCAGCGCATTCAGTAGTTCCAATCCAGCGTTGAGAGCCATGGATGGAATGGTTAAAATGAAGAGAGCCAAGGGCATCAAACCCCTTTTGCCAAGCAACCTCAAGCCATCTTTGGAGAGAGGGAATATCAGGGACATATCCACATCCCCCAAACAACACCTCCCTAGCACTTTCACGCCTAAGCAAATGAGAAGAAAGCATTTGGATGTTACGCCAACCGCAGCCCCATCCCAGGTCCTCGGAGGGCAGACAATGGAAGTGATCAACATAACCACACAAAAACACAGTATTGGATTTAGTTTTCTTGTGCATTAAGTTTACATCTAATTCGAAACACTTGAACAACAAGGCCATCAAACCACCTTCATCATTGACAGGGTGATGGGAACTGGTGCTTTGCAAACCAATCAAGCTCGAAATCTTCTCATCCATGGCGGTACTACAGTTACTTCTATGAGTTTGGGAAAGGGAAAGGCTTTGCGACATGGCAAGATATTCGTCGACACAGCTTGCAATAGCATCAGTATCGTCATCATCATCTTCAAAGTGGCCGTTTGCATGCCTATATAATCATCGTCCACAGTGTTATCAACAAAATCAATATTTTTAAGAATCATTGCTGATTCTGGGATGAAAGACTTCAAATTAAAACAAAAAACAAAAGGAAAAGGAAAATTGAAAAGGTTGCAGACAGCGAGAGCGAGAGAGCTACCTTGGGAGTAGATATGAAGGAATGGTGAGATTACAGATGGGACAACTTCCCAAGCAATCCATAGCATAATCATACACTTCGCTACTCATTCTAAATCCTAATCCTAACAAACCAACCAATCACGACCATTCCTGTTCCCCCCTCCTCAATTATTAAAATGAAAAAAAATAATTAAATAGATTCGGAATGTTTTAACTTTACTAATTTTTATTATTAAATTTGGTCAAGTTTATTAATTTATAAAAATTATTTTTATAATTAATAAATTTTT
>JANIHZ010000008.1:6983429-7009471 GCA_027478365.1 Erythroxylum rufum
ATTAATCAAACAAGAGATACAAATATTTTGCTATTTGCAACTGATAAAATATGTCAATCATACCACACCAAGAAAATAAGCAATAAGAACATCCTAATCTTCTTGAAAAACGGAAGGAAAAAGGTGTTCAATGCACCTATCATCAACCTGAAACAATAAGTTTTTGGTATATTACGAAATGTGAGGAATTGACAGCGAGAAAATAATATAGAAGCCAAAATGCAATACCATATAAAGATCTTTAACATTAAAAGAAGGATAGGAATAAGATTTGTTAAAATGTTGAGGAAATAGCTAAACTCATGTATCATCACCCATCATCACTACACGTTTCCTATTGAGAACCATCTGCAACAGGCATTAGAATTAAAAAAATTGAGATAGTCGAAAAAAGAAAATTAAGAAAGCTCTAGAGAACATACTGCCGTAGATTCCCAGATGTAAAGAGCTCAGTAATCATGTTAGTTGTTTTCTTCTTCTCATCCACCCACGAGTTATACAACTTGATGATGTTTTCATGCTTCAATGCCCTTAGCAAATGAACTTTAGAGTATAGCTTCTCCAAATCTTCTGGGGTCTTCAAGACATCATCGATGCTCACTTGGTTCTATGCAACTTCTATGCCAACTATTTCATCAAATTCTTTGTAACTGCAAGAAGATAACAAGTAAAACAATTAGATTTATAGTGAACACAATAATCTTCCTACAATCATATAGCTTGCTTGGAAGTACAAGTCATTAAGGATGTTTATAAACTAAAAAGGGCAATGTGTGAGAACCATACACAGTTTTGAAGGCACCCTTGCCCAACACCTCATGATGCTGTACCACAAAAGGGGAATAAATGGAAATTAATGACTATACAAGAAAAAACAACCACTTCCACAAAGGAAAAAAAGAACAAAGTTCAACAAACTTTCTTTAAACATCAATTCCAAAGACTTTATAAATGACGAAGTTATCAAAACTAGGCCTTGTATGCAACATTTAGAAATAATCTTCAGCATCATAGGGATCAATTACTTCCCTCTGCCTAAGTACTGCATAATTCTCCCCCAAGCCACAGCATGTCCAAAACTCCGAATATGTGGGAAATGGTTAAACCAACAAATGAACCATCATAAAGTAAAAAGACTGGGTGCTTGTCTTATCAAAAATCCAATTTTTTTTCAAGCCCAGTACATTTATTTTAAAAGCATGTAACCAGGATGCCAATCCTATGGACACCAAATTAAACATGCCATAAACACAATGTAAACAAAATGAAAATTACAAACCAAAAGCATTACGAAAAGGGTTGTGAAGTTACCCGAACATATCTACCAGTAGGATCTTTTTCTACAAAATCAGCCCCCGTATCAGGAGGATGCCTAGTCGAGCAAGTTCTGTTATTCAAAGCCAACATAAATCCAGTTGTGTCCCCAACAACAGCAGGTCTCATTCTTGCCAATTACCAAACACCAACAGGAAACCGAACAAGGGATAAAGCGGACTTGACAACAGCTACTTTGTGGTCCAAAAGACAACTACTTAGGACAACAAATAAACGGAGAATCAAAGCAAGTGTCACGAAAGACAAAGACGGAGACTTTGAGGTCTTTGCTCAAAGAAGGCTTCAGACGCGATGGAGAAGGAATTGAATGCCGAAATACCCAAGGGGACTCGGCATTCGACAGTGACGTTTCCCCCCTCTTGAGGCAACGAACCTGACCAATTCATAACCCCAAATCCAAGCTAGCTGTAAACTAGCTGGGAACGGGCATAGTTATGGAGATGGTGGCGGCAGACTAGCTGGTGACAGCAACAGCCTTGGAAAAGGATGATGACTTATGGGGTTTCAATTTACGATGTTAGGGTTTCTTGAAAATAAGATGAAGAAGGGTGGAAAGGGTATGTTTGGCTAGTTGGAAAATCTTATCTTGCGTCTAGAATAGGTTTATCCCTATTCTATCTTAGGACTGGAATAGGGTCGTTTGATAATAAGGATAAGATTATTTTAAGATTGGAATAGGATATTTTCACTTAGAAAAGGAATGATTTGATAAAATAGAGTATTCTAAAACATATTACCAAATAAAAATATTAAATGTATCTTAAAATCAATTTTTAATTCCAAAATTGAAGCAATTAATTTTCTTAATATGATTAAGATTAATAATTTATTGATTTCTAATTTAATTTTAGAAAGTTGTTCTAAAATGAATATTAATTAGTCTCAATTAGATTGAATTTAATTAATTAGAATCTTTAAAATTAAGAAAATTATTTTCTTAAGTAATTAAGGAAAATGTTATTTAAATTTATTTGTTTCAATTTCATTAAGATAAATTAAATTTATGATTTTATTTGTTTAGAGAATCATTATTTTATTTATTTAGAAATTGTTTCTTTATTGTTAGTTATTGCAAACCTGAACAGAAAAACTGCAGATATGTTGTTAGTTACTGATAATAACTCCTACCATTACCTTCTCTCGGTATTTGCGCTGAGATGCTCTATAACTTCCATCATCAAACCAAACCCAATACAACCCAATCCTCCATTATGGTCATCCTTATAATACAAAACAAATACCGACCCAGTACCAAGAATGAACCTACGAATCAAAAGACATGAACTTTTCCACTATTTAGCTAAAAAAAATCGACCTTTTTAGAAATCCTAAGACCCTTTTATGAGTTGTGGTTGACTGATGAAACATAAGAGATGGGACGAGGGTGAAACGTGAGAGTGGAAATGGAGTTAGGCTACATAAATAAGGTTCAAAATTTGGATGGAGAATTGGAAATTAGGTGTGTGTAATATAAGGTAGAGACAAACACTTGTATGGTAAGTTATTAAGCTCCAAGAACTTCCATCTTTGTTATGTCTCGGAATAGATTTTGGTTGTTGATTCTAGATACGGTGCCGCTTCTGTTCATCTCTTCCCTAGTTGTGACAATATTAAGTAGACACTAACTGATTGAATTTTTATTGACAAAAGTTTTTGTCATAATAAGTACATAGGCTTTTAATAACGAAGCTTAGTGATAAAAGAAAATTTGACAATTTAATTGTGAAGGTACTAAATTGTCACAATTCCTATTATATTAGTGACACAAAAATAAATCATCACAGTTAATCCAAACAATGGTATCAATTAATTGTTTTCCCATAACAAACCTCGTATCTGTGATGAAATAATACTTAGGCACACAAAAATTGTTACTAAATTACAAATGGCAATGACCATAGTTATAGTTTGGTGATTTTGACAATATTAAGTAGACACTAATTAACTGAATATTTATTGACAAAATTTTTTGTCACAATAAGTAAAATATTGTGTGACGATAAACCGTTTCGTCACAACAACAAAAAATATTAGTGACCAAACTATGTTTTGTTACAACAAATAAAAAATATTAGTTACCAACATATGTTTTGTCACAATTACAATTAATTCCCACTAAAATTATTTTGGCGCCAAATTTTATAGGCTTTTACTGACAAAACTTAGTGATAAATAAAATTTAACACTATTAATATATTAATAGTAACAATTTAACTATGAAGATACTAAATTGCTACAATCATCACTGTATTAGTGAAAAAAACATAAATCATTACAGATAATCCAAACAATAGTGTCAATCAATTATCTTGACACTAAAAAATATCGTATTTGTGATGAAAAAAATAGTTAGTCACAAAAAATTGTTATTAAATTACGAATCGGTTATTGTGACAATATGAAGTAGACACAAATTAATTGAATATTTATTGATAAAATTTTTTTCACAACAAGTAAAATATTGTGCGATGATTAACCGTTTCGTAACAAGAAGAAAAAAATATTAGTAACCAAACTATGTTTGGTCATAACAAATAGAAAATATTAGTTACTAACATATGTTTTGTCACAATTACAATTTATTCCTGCCAAAATTATTTTGGCGCTAAATTGCATAGGCTTTTAATGACAAAACTTAGTGATAAAAGAAAAATTGACATTATTAATATATTAATAGTGACATCTTAATTGTAAAAGATACTAAAGTGTCACAATTACTATTGTATTAGTGACAAAAAAATAAATCATCACAGTTAATCCAAATAATAGTGTCAATCAATTATCTGGTCACAAAAAATCTCGTATTTGTGACGAAACAATAGTTAGTTACAAAAAATTGTCACTAAATGTCTTAACTCTTGTAGTCCTAGTATACAAGGGATGTTTCTTTTCAGCTTTAGTAATTTTTCACATCTTTGTTTATTAACAGTAATGGGTGCTTCTTTTTTCCTAACGTTCATTGAACTTCAAGCTTATAAAAGGACTAATATTATTTGTTTTATTCAATTACTTAATCAATTTCAATTGCTTAATAAATTTGGTTCATAGTTCTTTATAATCAGCGAATCAATTTTCTTTATATAATTGATTTAGCTTTCTTGAGTTTGGTTAAAGCTTGTTTGTGCGCGCTCTAAGGTTTTATTTATAGGTAGGTTCACATTATTTGACCCTATCCCTATATCAATTAGGGAACAAAGATCTTTTGATTCACATTAATTTTTTATTCTAATTATTTGAGAATTAATGCAATAGCAAGTTTGTGGTAGTACATTTTAATAAAAAGAACTAGTGTAAAACACTTGAACCACAAAATACTTGTGTTACTAGAGGACAATTTATGAGAAAACTTTACATGATTTTTCATTCAATTTTGAGTGAATTTATTATGTTTTTTTTCAAATTTTTTATTAACATTAAATATGAGATATTGTGATTACTTAAGTCTTAATTGGATATATATCTTAAAGTATTTATGCTTTTTTAATACAATAAGGAATAAATTAGAGGAATGTTTTTATTATCTTTTACTTTAGTATGTTTTTTTAAGTATAAGTAAAAATTAAATGTAGAAGAATTAGGTAAGAACGTAACATTACATGTTTTCATCCTTTAGTATTAATCTTCTATATATATTTTATGCTTAATTGTACTCATTACTCTTATATTTTGATTTAGGATACAATTGGTGGTGTTAAGGGAAAAAAATGAAGGTATTTGGATTATTACGGACATTTTGATATTCTTATTGATGTCGTTGAGATGATATTGTTTTGAGGATGATTTTGGTTAAGAATTAAAGATTCTTATAGAGAAAATCAATGAGAAACCTCAATCTTGGCGAGATGTATCCTAACATATAGCCGTATGATAGCTCTTGTTCTTCTAAAAAACTTAATCTTGAAGATAAGAGTTATATACGTAGGTGGATGAGATGTCATGTTACTTGACTATGAAGAAGAAGAGATATATGTAAGAAGTATAACTGGGACACAAGCATTTAGTGCCTATGTCCATCTTTAAAAAGAAGCAATTAAGAACACACCTTAAAACACATGCTTGTTTGAGCTCTTATCCCTCCTAGATAAGAAATAGTGAATTACATTCTTTTATTTTAATTTTAATTTATTTTAATTACATTTTCATACTTTTTACTCTATAATTGAAATCCCCTTTTAAGTTCTTATTTACAATACACAAATATAGGCTAGGTACTCTCTGTGGGGTCAAACCTTTCTTAAACTATTGTATAAATATTCATAAGTAAGGTATTATTTTTAGGTACAAGAGATAACACAGCACCCTTTCGTTTAGATAATGATGACTATGATGGGAAATTTTATGATGAAAAGTTTGACAATGTAGTTCTTAAATAAGCTACAAAGCAGGCAGATGTTGACCATAGACAAGTTAAATTTCAAGTGTATATTTTATAGGGCCATCATCAAGTTGAAATTGATTTTCCATTTATAATTTTTATCGGCCAACCATGTGAAGAGGAGTCAAATGAAGCATTACAAAAGACTAGATACAATTAGCAGGCATCAACCAACTCCTGCAGTACCACAGTAGACATTAGGAATGAAGTTTGCAATTATAAAAGAGTTTAAAGTTATTATAGATTATGTAGTGGAAACACGGCTCATTATGAGCTGGAAGAATGAGCTAAGAATGAGCTGGAAGAGTATCAAGAGAAATAAGATTAGGGTTCAACTGTATTGAAGGATGTAAATAGGAGTTACATGTTAGATATGGCAAGAAAATTAGATGTTTCAAACTGAAGACATATAAATCATAGTCACCAACAATTTAGATTGGCTCTATTCGGATGGGAACAAATCTTCTGTTTCCACGAGGCTGTTCTCTCTGTCAATGAATGAGATTATTTTAGCACGGACTACAGAAGATCTGTTCCTTCAAATGAGGTAAACAGACCCTTTTCACGATCCTACCGATCTATACATGTGTTGGGTGGAGTTGAAGGGTAAGTTCTTGCTAAAAATACTCTGCAAAAATTATTGCCATTTATTTGTTTAGTAAGAAGGGATAAGTTGTCATTTTTTTAGTTGTTTATAGTAAAGGAGAGGTGTCACTTGTCATTCTTTATTTAGCGAAATGATCTGTTCTTCTTCTCTCTTGAATCATTATGATTCAGCTTAACTGGGTTCCTTCTTTTTTCTGCTGTTGTTTCTGTGAGATTTGACGTCTGTATCGCTTGCATTTTGTGTTGGATGTTGTTTGATTACTGGGTCATTTAAATTTGTCTTCATTTCGTACCTGCCAACTGAAACAAGGTTACATCTTTCGTCGACTTTTTCTGATTTCGACCGTTTAATGTCTGCTTCTTTGGTTGGAAAGAAGTTCAGTTTCTGGGTATGTTTAGCTCTGCTGAGATTGTTGTTGGGTATGATTATACTTCCACCAACAGTACACAAAATTGAGTCACACGTATCTGGACTCTCCTCCATTTGCTGTCTCTAGCTTCTTTATCTCTTTGTTATACTTATTTATTTTATTTTATTTTTGTCAAATTTTGATTCATCGGTTGCTACCTCGCCATCACTAGTTGTTGCCAATCGTTGTCCTCAAATTGCCATCACCATCGTCACTAGTTGCTACGGCTCATCAACTTTGCCAGCACTTTAGCGTCAAGTGATCATCAAAGCCCATTTTGGTTATTACCAACTCTTGATTTTGGTAAGGTTTATAGTTTCAAATTCTCGTAAAGTTTTTACTGAATCATTTCAATAAATCTATTCGCTCTCTCCCTCTCTTGGGTGTTTACCCGTGAGCTGTGTTTTGCTTTGCATCCATTTAGATTATTGAAACACGAATTATAAGAATATAGAAATATGCGTTTGATTTACTCTGCTGCTTATAATTTGGCTTCTCACTTATGGATTTGAATTTAACCTGCATATTACTGATTTTTATATTTCTTATCCTGTGATTGGTGTAGGCTTCTCTCTCTCTCAGTTCAGAAAACTTGCGTGGCAGCTTGTGAAAATAAGCGCTAGAAAAAGGTAATGATGGATGCTCTTTGCTTCCCCTCGTACGCACCTTTCACTTAGCGTACTGCTTTCTTCTTATTCTAGCTCACCCCTACGAGACCTTTCTTTGCTTGTTTCTTTCCTTTACTTCTGCACTATGCACTGATCCTACTATTACACTAAATTTCTTATCTCCCTCTTCACTTAGCAATCAACATTTCCTCGAACCTCTATCATTTTGCTTCTCGGCTAAATTGATCTCCAATATTCATCAGTCCTTGACTTAGCCACTCGAGCATCCCTATAATCCATCATAAGATGATACAGGGAATATGACTTTTTTGATTAACCCTTCCAACTAACACACTGTTCTAAACCACTATATTGGTTGAAAATATCGACTAACTAAGTCGGATTGGAAGTGTATATTACTATGTAGAAAGTTTCAGTTATTGAAGTCTTACACCTCTCAACGCCTATCCATCAGCTTACACGGGACTTACTGCTTACGCTTCTTAGGATTCCCTATTTCACTCACACATTCTTACTATTCATTTCCCGTTAATGCTTCTGACTCAAGGCAGCGGAGCGGATATATTTAGAAGCAATAGTTCTTTCAGATTGTTATAGATTTTCTGATACATAAGATCCTCATAGGAAGCGAGTGTAGAGCATACTTATTCTACAATCTTTAACATTAGAGGAAATATAATATTAGGATTTAAAGGTTTCAGAGAAGAGAAGAGAGAAGAAAAACTAACTTCTCTAATTTTCATTCATTGAAAATGCTTATGTAATAAACTAAGACGAACCCTGCTTTTATAGGCGAAGTTGGGGATAAAAATATAAACCATCCTAAAGACAACATTATTAAAGCTTTAACAAAAACAAACCTAATCTTATCTCTAAGGAATCTACTTTACAAAAGTAAAGCTAATCATTGATCTAACTTTGACAAAGTCAACTAGTTTTTACAGTCTTAAAGTAAACAGTAATAAACAGTATTACTTTACAAAAGGTGAATAGGAAGATGATAAGATGAAATCTTTAATAGTTGTTGAAGGTGATGTGTGAAACCCATCTTTCTCATCATTGTGCTTCTCTCATAATGTTAAAGAGAGACCAAGGTCATCCGTCAATTCTATTTCTCTATCAACTTGTGCAATAAGATCATTGATATTGGTTTGGGTTCAATTTGAAGGCCAAGGTATTCTGACAGAGTCAGAGTCTTGGATTGGGTCACAGGATGCACTTGTAGTAGTATTCAAGACAAGATGATTTAAATCACCTGCTTGTGCATGGATCATATTATCTTCAACAGAAGTCCATTATGTAGGAGATGGTGTACTTATAGGCTTAATTAGAGAGGTCTAACCATAGTAACGTCCTAGAGAAGTGCACAGGGTGGAATATTCCACATCATGAGTTTGGTTAAACTGATCGAGGAGTTGATACAAATTTTCCAATAGTGAAGTTTCATCAGCTGACCAAGAAGTTGTAGTGTGCTAGTGTTGAATGTGGTTAAATGTGGACATTTTTCCAGAGGTGCTCATCACGTAGGATCGATGGAAAAGATAAATAGTATAAACTTCGTTGTCTCGTAGAGAGGAATCCCATAAGTGATGACAAGTTAAGAGTTCAGACATTTCAATTCTCCATTTGTCCAAAGGTTGAAACCATTCAAGAAATGTCCACAAGAGAGAACTAGACTCAGTAGGATCTAAAAGATGTCGATATAAATGTAGTGGAGAGAATGCTACAGCACAAGCATACAGTGCTGTCATAGCCCAAAGATACCACGGTGTATAATCATCAATATCATTAAAAAATGATATATCATTTTATATGGCAATGAAGGATCAAAGATACCAGGTCTTGGAATGATATCATCTTTCACTAAAACAAGATGTAAATAATAAAAAAGGCTCTGTGGTAAGAAAGGGTACAAATCTTTCACAGAGGTTGGAGTTCTAGTGAACAAAGGAGGAAACTCCTTTTGATATCGGGCAAATCGAGGAAACTCCATAAGCCAAAAAAGAGGGATAGGAAGTTTAAGAGTGGAGGAGACAAATATGAGTAGCTTTTAAGGTCTAAAGAGATAATCGACAAGAATATTTTGGTGACCTTTCAAATATGACAGTGAATTTATAGGAAGAGAACCACTCTTGCCAGCCTAAAAGTTTGCTATTTGGAATCTTTTTGCCAGCTTGTTTGAGAATCTTGGGAAAAGAAGTATTGTCCATTTCAATGATAAAATGATAAGGAGTAAGGTGAATAGAGAACTTTTCTATACCTCTTTTAACAGCGATAATCTCCTCATATGAGATATGATAGTGAAATTTAGATGGACTGAAAGATCCACTAACATGTCTACAATAGTGGCGTTGGTCATTGATTTCTTCGAGAAGAACTGCCCCCAATGTTCGTCAATAGCATCTGTTTGTAGGACACGTTGTCCTTTTTCAAGAATATTTAAAAGGGGAAGATCCTGACAAATTTGTTTGAGATGCTTGATAGTTGTTGTTTGTTCTTTTCCCCATGATGGTGGATTCTTGGGTAATAACTTAGATAAGCTTGAAGTAAAGGCTGCCACATGTGGTATGAAATCTTGGATGTAGTTGATAATTCCAAGGAACTGTTGAATCTGTTTAATAGTGAGATTTTCATCAGGAAATTGCAATAATTCTTTTATAATATGTGGGTCTGGCTGATAGAATCCATCCTTGAATTGCATTTTAAGAAATTCAATTTTTGTTGTACCAGTAGTGCTTTTCGAGATTGAAAGCATTATACCATACTGTTGTGTAAGGTCCAAAAATCTCTGAAGAAGGGCCTGATGTTCCTTAGGAGTCTTTGAGAATAGTAGAATATCATCGATGTAGATCAACGCATTGTTGAGGATAGGTTCATAGATTTTTGTAATGGACTTTTGAAACAGTGATGGAGCAACCTTTAATCCAAAGGGCATCACAGTCCGTTGGTACTGAGCATTGGGAATGTAAAATACAATCTTGTAACATTCTTCAGGGCAAATACGCAATTGCCAAAATCCTACTTTCAAATCAAACTTTGAAAATATTACAGCTTCCTTGAGAAATAGTACCTGTGTACTAATTTTGGGCAGAGAAAACTTGTCATCCTGTAGGAAAGAATTCAAAGGCTTATAGTCTATGACTAGACGTTTCTTTCCACGTTTCTGTTCTGAACGTTTGTTGACATAAAACGCTTGGCAAGCCCAATATGACTTTGTGGGCTCAATCAATCCTTGCTGTAATAACACGGCACACTCATCTTGTACGAGCTTTAAGTTATCAGGGTTCATTCTTGGATGTGTGACTTTCGTAGGATTGATATCCTCATTCTTCTTGAATGGCAGACTTATGAAAAAGTTTGAGTTCTTCCCTAGAGGATTAGGATGAGTAAACTATGCATGAGGCTCTAGACAGTAGCTTAACAATTTATCTCGAAGTCCAATGTAATATGCAGGAAGCTGTGTAAGTTCAAACACATTTTTTAAATCAGTGTATGAACTCAAAATGTTTCGATACCTGAGGCCTGTGAGTAGGATCTGTAAGTATTTTCCTTTACAGTAAACATCCATTCCAATAAAAAGATCAGGGCCTGGTAGATTACTTTCAAGTACTTTAGTCCAAATTGTACACTGAGGAAAGAAGCAAATGCCAATTCTACTTCTTGTTCTTAACCCAATCTTGAAAGAATTTCCATTAGCTACAATAAAATACTCTTAATGAGAAGTCCATATTTCTACTGATAAAATGCTGGATCTGGACTTATGGTCGTTGGACTGGAGTATGATCTATCTTCATACATGTCTGCTGTAACATGTATAATGGATCATCACTAGTAGAAGTCAATGATTATGATGATTCTTCTTCATCTGTTGACATAGAGACAGCAAATTGTATATCATTGTCCTCACTAGATTGTTCTTCAAGTAACTCCTCAATGTGACTGAGGATGAATGGGCATAAGTTTTTCAAGTTTCTCCAGGAACTTGGCATCTTTCCTGGTTGCCTTAGGACAGTTATTAGCGAAGTGTTCTAACCTTCCACATACAAAATACTGAGGCTTCTGCTTCTATCGATGTGATGATTTTGAAGAGCCTCATAAATCTGTGTTTCTTGTTTATGTTCTTCTTTTTGAAGTTTTGCTTCTAAGGCTTCGTGCCTTTTTTTTTTCTGTAGAACTTTCTCCTTTCATAGTAAACTTAAGATTGATGACCTTTCTTGCTTCTATGGCACTTACAAGTCTTTTCATCTTTGCACTTGATTTGGAGATATAGCTTCTTGTAAGCCTTTTTTAGAACTGGATCTCCTTTAAGGATATTCTTGAACAAAGTATGCTGATCACATAGTTTGTTAAGAGAAGCTATAGAAAGCTGATATATTTCTCCAAGAGAAATAGTAGACATATCTCTTTGAAGAGAAGCTATGGTCTTTTGCAGTTCTGGCTGTATTTATCTAGAAGGGATAATATAAAAGTGTAACGCAAGTTAACATCATTATATCCATTCAAGAGATAATACATTTCTGTCACGCGCTTGTAATGCTTTTGAAGATCACGCTTATCAAGAGAATAGTAGTTCATTGCAAAATATTCTTGACGGATCTGCTTGTCAATCAACTGGAAGTCACCAATAAATTCTTTGTGAATTATGCCAAGCAGCGCTCCAACAATCATTACTTGTATATACTGAAGACGTTGATACTCACTAACACCTTGCTACCATTTTCGCAAAGTACCAGTAAATCTGGATGTAAATTCAGACAAAATATCCTGAAGAGGATGATTAGGTCTGGTCATTTATAGATCAATCCATGCACCAAACTCTTGAAGTTTATCTTGCCATTTGTTTAGAGGTAGATCATCAAAAGTAAACCAAGGTCTTGAAGCAGGCTTGGTTGTAGCTTGTGCAGCTGACTGAGCTGGTATTTCTTGAGGTGCAGGTTCAGGTCTGAAAGGTTCAGTACCTATGGATTTAGCTTCACTGATTTCTGGTTCTTCAATATATTGAGGCATTATCATCAGAACATTAGATAATTATGAAAGATCAACAAAGTTAGCTGATTTATCAGTTGACAGTGAAGAGACTGGTTCATAAGATGCCTATGATATGTGTTCTAATAGATCAGAAGATTGTTCAACTGAACACTTTAACTCAGATGAGTTATCAGATGGTGTTGCAGAGCCATAGATTGAAGGTGGGAACACTTGTCACCCTATGATGGATTATAGGGATGCCCGAGTGGTATCAGAGCCATAGAACGAAGCCGGGAACGCTTTTTCCTTTGTCTTTGTCTAGTGGTCAGGTATAATCGGTTCATCCGAAGAAACCTGCGTAGCCCTTGGAGTTTTACTCCTCGATTAGTATTCCACTACTGCTTGTGGTTTACTTCGGAACATACAACCTTCGCATCTTTACCCAGAGGGAGAACATTGATATTAGGTAAAAAAGGGAGTAAGAAGACAGTCTCATAAGAGTTATGGAAGTTTCTTCAGACATAGTTCATTTATCTTCTGGTTTGTCTTTAACTAGTTTGCCTAATAGTGTGAAGGGTGTTTTATCCAACAAAATAGAAAATCTTGTAGAAGTCACTCATGTAGAAAATCGTGTTTGTGAGTCTTCTTTACCTTTGTTAAGTCTATACAGTATCTATTCTCATGACTGTTCTTGAACAAGAAATATTAGGAGTGTGTTATTTACTTCTTGACCTCGTGTGAAGGAAATCATCCAAAGTTTCAAACTGGAGCAGTATGGTCTCAGATCTATAACTGCAGAACAATACTTAAAGCTTGAGAATCATAAGGAGCTAATCGCCTTATGGAGAGAGAAAAATCATACACATCAACATTTTGAAGCTCTACGACTTGTTCTTACCTTACATAAAAGAAAAGGTATTCTTGCTACAGTCAGGATATCCCTTTTGGACATGCCTACACAACGTACCAAAATGCTCTTATTGGTACCTTGCTGACTACTTTTGACAGAGGAATTGTTTTCTTGATCATAGCACCTGATTTCAACATTAGGTTGGATGATTCCACTTTATTTAAACGTTTATAAGTTCAGATCCAGATCACTAGAGAGATTAAGATCTTACACCGACCATGGCTACTCTTCACCATCAGATGATTTATCTTCTACAGAATCATGCTTTTGACATAAACTTTCCAAATTCTGCTTCGGATGCTCTTTATATGGTTGCTGATCGATCTACATATCAGACTACTATCCTCTAGATACCAAGCAGTTACGTTCAAAGGAGCTTGAAAAGTTGATGCCTACAGAATGAATTACTAACTAGCAAAAGGTATTCCATATGGCTCATCGACACTCTTTTCATACAACAACTCCTCCGATTCTGTAGACACTGAGAGATGGTTCTGTCAGATCCACCTACACCAGACCTAGCGACAACATGCCCGGTCCATCTACATCGGGGTCTATCCTGATGATCCTGCCCATTGAATAGTCAAATCTACCAGATCTATTATTTAGGGCAACAAGCCTTAAGATCCAACCCGTATTTTCTCAAACGAAAGGTAAAGATGATCTTCTTATTCATTACTTAAAATCCAATAGAGATCCAGTCTATGTAAGTCCTCATCATAGACACTTTGTATGGGATATTGACCCATCCATGTGTGAACCAGATTATGAGATCTGTCTCAACCCTGAGTCAGATTCAGATGACAATGATCCTAGATATCAACAGAGAAAGAAGAAGAAATCAAAGCCCAAATCTCGTTGCTTGCCTTCTCGTGACTATCCTCCTCTTGGTAAGGATCCAAATCAAGACGATCCACATGGTCTACTCATGATAGAAAGATCTAGACTAAAGTTCCTAAGAAAGATGCTCAGGTCGTCTAAAACATGCAGATCTGTTAAAAGATCTAACAAATTTATGCCAACAATTCCTATTCAACCTTTTACTCCTATGCTGTGTATGATGGCAAGGCCAGAAGAGGATCCTCAATTATCTAGGAGTACTGATGAATCATAGTGGGTTATCTCAAACCCTTATATCAGAGCGTTAGGAATTACTTCACAAGGAACACTTACGTCAAATGCATCTAATGAAGTGCTTAACTGGAAAAAACATAACGCAGTAGCACAGAACAAAGTTTTGAGAATGATTGATTCCAAGCTAGATGGAATTAGTCAACAAAATATTGCCACTCATCAAAAATTCGATTCTGTTTCATATTAAATACAAAAGATGTATGGATCTTACAAAACCCAGATTCAGCACTTTGATGTTGAACTTCGTCAATACATCTCTGCCCAATACATGGGGTCAGAATTCAACTCTAAAGTTCGAAAGATACAAGAGATACAAAGGATTGTATAACAAATGGAAGCAGATATGCATGCTTCTCAATCTCGACAGGTATATGGCTCATCTTCAATAGAGTTATCAACTCTTCAGCCATCATATCCATCTCCTTCTTATCAACGGTATCCAGAAGAAGCTGACTAACTAAAGGTATTCAAATTCATTTACCGTTTGATTAGATAGTATATAAATCCTTAGGCAAACCTCGAGTTTCTGAGTCTTCAAAGGTTCCAGAAGCGTCATCTTCATATACACCTTTTGAACCATCACCTGAGTAGAGAAAACCAGTATAGATACGTACACCTTCAGAATCTCCACCACCAGTTCAACCTTCCACCTCTTCACATGAGAAGGAGCCAGAGTACATAGCTACTCTAACTACAAAATCTCTTACAGATGATTCCAATTCCGAATCAGTTTTCTCTATGGAAAGCAACACATCTGAAGTCTCTGCAACACTATCTGATAACTCATCTAAGTTAAAGTTTTCAGTTGAACAATCTTTTGATCTATCAAAAAATACATCAGAGGCATCATATGAACCAATCTCTTCACCGTCAACTGATGAATTAGCTAACTTTGCTGATCTTTAAGAATTATCAAATGTTCTGATGACAATGGCTCAGTATATTGAATAACCACAAATTAGTGAAGTTGAATCCACAAGTACTGAACCATTCAGAACTGAACCTCCACCTCAAGAAATACCAGCTTAGCCAGCTGTACAGGCTACAATCAAGTCTACTTCAGGACCTTGGTTTATTTTTGATGATCTACATCCAAAGAAATGGCTAGATAGACTTCATGAGTTCGATGCATGGATTGATCTGCAAATGACCATACCTAACCATCCTCTTCTGGATATTTTGTTTGAATTTACATGCAGATTTACTAGTACTTTGCGAGAATGGTGGCAAAGTGTTAGTGAGTATCAACGTCTTCAGTATATACAAGTAACAATTACTGGAGTACTACTTGGCATAATTCATAAAGAGTTTATTGGTGACTTCTAGTTGATTGACATGTAGATCCGTCAAGAATATTTTGCAATAAAATGTTGTTCTCTTGATAAGCATGATCTTCAAAAGCATTACAAGTGCATGACAGAGAGGTATTATCTCTTGAATGGATGGAATGATGTTAACTTGCCTTACACTTTTATCTCATCCCTTCCAGATGAAATACAACTAGAACTGTAAAAGAACATAGCTTCTCTTCAAAGAGATATATCTACTATTTCTTTTAGAGAAATCTATCAGCTTTTTATAGCTTCTCTTGAAAAACTATATGATCAGCATACTTTGTTCAAGAATATCCTCAAAGGTGGTCCAGTTCTGAAAAAGGCTTGCAAGAAGTCATGTCTCCAAATTAAGTGCAAAGATGAAAAGACTTGTAAGTGTCATAATAGCAAGAAAGCTCATTAATCTCAAGTCTACTATGAAGGGAGAAAGTTCCATAGAAAGAAGGAAGGCACGAAGCCTTGGAAGCAAAACTTCAAAAAGAAGAACATAAGCAAGAAACGTCTAGTCATAGACTACAAGCCTCTGAATGCTTTCCTACAAGATGACAAGTTTCCTCTACCCAAAATTAGTACACAAGTACTATTTCTCAAGTAAGTTGTAATATTTTCAAAGTTTGATTTGAAAGCAGGATTTTTACAATTGGGTGTTTGGCTTGAAGAACATTACAAGATTGCGTTCTTCATTCCTAATGCTCAGTACTAATGGACTGTGATGCCCTTTATATTAAAGGTTACTCCATCACTGTTTCAAAAGTCCATTATAAAAATCTATAAGCCTATCCTCAATAGTGCCTTGCTCTACATCGATGACATTCTATTATTCTCGAAAACCCATGAGGAACATCAGGCCCATATTCAGAGATTTTTGGACCTTACATAATAGTATGGTATAATTCTTTCGACCTAAAAAAGCAATATTGGTATAACAGAAATTGAATTTCTTAGAATGCAATTCAAGGATGAATTCTATCAATTAGACCCATATATTGCAAAAGAATTATTGCAATTTTCTAATGAAAATCTCACTGTTAAATAGAATCAACAATTCCTTGGAATTATCAATTACATCCGAGATTTCATAACACATGTGACAGCCTTGACATCAACCTTATCTAAGCTCTAACGCAAGAATCCACCATCATGGGGAAAAGAACAAACAACAGCTGTCAAGCATCTCAAACAAATCTATCAGGATCCTCCCCCTTTAAAGATTCCGAAAAAAGGACAACGTGTCCTACAAACAGATACTAGTGACGAACACGAGGGGCAGTTCTTCTTGAAGAAATCAATGACCAACATTATTATTGTGGACATGCTAGTGGATCTTTCAGCCCATCTAAATATCACTATCGTATCTCATATAAGGAGATTCTCGTTGTTAACCTCACTCTTTATCATTTTGTCATTTAAATGGACAATACTTATTTTCCTAGGATTCTCAAACAAGCTGGCAAAAGATTCCAAATAGCCAACTTTCACGCTGGCAAGAGTGGTTCTCTTCTTATAAACTCACTGTCAAACATTTGAAAGGTCACCAAAATATTTTTATCAATTATCTCTCTAGACCTTCAAAGCCACTCATATTTGTCTCCTCCACTCTCAAACTTCTGATCCCTCTTTTTTGGCTTATGAAGTTTCCTGGATTTGTTCGATATCGAAAGGAGTTTCCTCCTTTGTTTACTAGAACTCCAACCTCTGTGAAAGATTTGTACCCTTTATTACCACATAGTTTTTTTTAATTATTTACATCTTATTTTGGTGAAAGATGATATCATTCCAAGCCATGGTATTTTTGATCCTTCATCGCCATATAAAATGATATATCATCTTTTTGATGATATTGATGATCATACACTGTAGCATCTTTGGGCTATGACAACACTGTATGCTTGTGCTGTAGCATTCTCTCTACTACATTTATATCGGCATCTTTCAGATCTTACTGAGTTTAGATCTTTTTTGTGAACATTTCTTGAATGGTTTCAACCTTTGGACAAATAGAAGTTTTTGCTATTTATCTTTTCCATCGACCCTACATGATGAGCACTTCTAGACAAATGTACACATTTAACTACATTCAGCACTAGCGCACTACAACTTCTTGGTTGTAGCTGACAAAACTTTACTATAGGAAGAATTGTATCAACTCCTCCATCAGCTTAACCACCCCATGATGTGGAATATTCCACCTTGTGCACTTCTCTTGGACCTTACTGTGGTGAGACCTCTCTAATTGAGCCTATAAGTACACCATCTCCTATACAATGGACTTCTGTTGAAGATAATCTGATCCATGTACAAGCAGGTGATTTAAATCATCTTGTCTTGAATACTACTACAAGTCCATCTTGTGATCCAGTCCAAGACTCTGACTCTCTCACAACTCCTTGGCCTTCAAATTGGACCCAAACCAATATCAATGATCTTATTTCACAAGTTGATAGATAAATGGAATTGACGGATGACATTGATCTCTCTTTGACATTGTGAGAGAAGCATAATGATGAGAAGGATGGGTTCTACACATCATCTTTAACAACTATTGAAGATTCTATCTTATCATCTTCCTATTCACCTTTTGTAAAGTAGTACTGTTTACTACTGTTTGCTTTAAAACTTTATGAAAAGTAGTTTACTTTATCAAAGTTAGGTGAATGATTAGCTTTACTTTTGTAAAGTAGATTCCTTAAAGATAAGGTTAGGTTTGCTTTTGTTAAAGTTTTAATAATGTTGTCTTTAGGATGGTTTACATTTCTATCCCTAGCTTTGCCTATAAAAGCAGGGTTCGTCTTAGTTTGTTACATAAGCATTTTCAGTGAATGAAAAATGGAGAAGTTACTTTTTCTCTAAACTCTCTTCTCTTCTCTTATTTGAAACCTTTAAACTCTAACATCATCTTTCCTCTAGTATTAAAGATTGTAGGATTATTATGCTCTACACTCGACTCTTATGAGGATCTTGTGTATCAGAAAATCTATGACAGTCTGGAAGAACTGTTACTTCTAAACATATCTGCTGCCTTGAGTCAGAAGCATTAACAGGGAATGAAGAGTAAGAGTGTGTGAATGAAGTAGGGAATCCTAAGAGGCGTGAGCAGTAAATCCCATGTAAACTGATAAACAGGCATTGAGGGGTGTAAGACTCCGATAACTGGATACCTACATTGTGATACACAATTCTAATTCGACTTTGATTAGTCGATGTCTTCAACCAGTATGGTAGTTTAGAAAAGTGTTAGCCAGGAGGGTTAACCAGAAAAGGTCATATTCCTTGTATCACCATATGACGGATTATAGGGATGCCTGAGTGGTATCAGAGCCATAGAACGAAGCCGGGAACACTTTTCCCTTTCTCTTTGTCTAGTGGCCAGATATTGTCAATAATTCGAAGAAACTTGCCTACCCCTTGGAGTTTTTACTCCTCGCTTAGTATTCTACTACTGCTTGTGGTTTACTTTGGAACATACAACCATCGCATCCTTACCTAGAGGGGGGAACATTGATATTAGGTAAAAAAGGGAGTAAGAAGAGAGTCTCATAAGAGTTATAGAAACTGCTCCAAACCCAGTTCATTTATCTTCTAGTTTGTCTTAAACTAGTTTTCCTAATAGTGTGAAGCGTGTTTTATCCAACAAAATAGAAAATCTTATAGAAGTCACTCATATAGAAAATCGTGTTTGTGAGTCTTCTTTACCTTTGTTAAGTCCATACAGTATCTATTCTCATGACCGTTCTTGGACGAGAAATGTTAGGAGTGTGTTGTCTACTTCTAAACCTCGTGTGAAGGAAATCATCCAAAGTTCCAAACTGGAACAGTGTGGCCTCAGATCTACAGCTGCAGAACAATGCGTAAAGCTTGAGATTCCTAAGGAGCTGATCGCCTTATGGAGAGAGCAAAATCATACACATCTACACTTTGGAGCTCTACCACTTGTTCTTACCTCACCTAGAATAAAAGATATTCCTGCTACAGCCAGGATATCCCTTCTGGACACTGCCTACACAACATACCAAAATGCTCTTATTAGTATCTTGTTGACTACTTCGGATGTTCTTTATATGGTTGCTGATCGATCTAATGATCAGACTACTGTCCTTTAGATCCCGAAGTAGTTGTCTTCAAAGGAGCTTGAAAAGTTGATGCCTACGGAATGGATTACCAATTACCAGAAAGTATTCTATATGCCTTATCGACACTCTTTTCATACAACAACTCCTCCGATTCTGTAGACACTTAGAGATGGTTTAGTCAGATCTATCTACACTAGACTTAGCGATGATATGCCCGGTTCATCTAAATTAAGGTCTCTCTTGATGATCCAGCCTATTGAACAGTCAAATCAACTAGATCTATTATTTGGGACAACAAGTCTTAAGATCTAGCCTGTACTTTCTCATACAAAAGGTAAAGATGGTCCTCCTATTCATTACTTCAAATCCAATAGAGATTCAGTCTAGGTAAGTCATCATCGTGGACACTTTGCGTGGGATGCCGACCCATCAATGTGTGAATCAGATTGTAAGATCTGTCTCAACCCTGAGTCAGACTCAAATGATGATAATCCTAGATATCAACGAAGAAAGGAGAAGAAATCAAAGCCCAAATCTCGATGCTTGCCTTCTCGTGAGTATCCTCCTTTTAGTGAGGATCAAGATCAAGACGATCCATATGGTATACTCATGATACAAAGATCCATACCAAAGTCCCTAAGAAAGATGCTCAGGTCGTCTAAAACATGTAAATCTACTGAAGGATCTAGCAGATCTATCCAAGCAATTCCTGTTCAACCTCTTACTCCTATGCCTTATATGATGGCAAGGCCAGAAGAGGATAACTTTCCTCAATTATCCAGGAGTACTGATGAATCACAACAGGTTATCTCAAACACTTATATCAGAGCATCAGGAATTATTTCACAAGGAACATTTGCATCAAATCTATCTGATGAAATGCTCAACTGGTAGACACATAATGCAGTAGCACAGCACAGAACAAAGTTCTGAGAAGGATTGATTCCAAGCTGGATGAAATTAGTCAATAAAATATTGTTACTCACAGAAAAGTTGATTCTGTTTCGGATTAGATACAAAAAATATATAGATCTTACAAAACCCTGATTCAGCACCTTGATGTTGAACTTCGTCAATACATCTTTGCCTAATACATGGGGCCAGAATTCAACTCTAAAGTTCAAAAGATACAAGGGATACAAAGGATTGTACAACAACTGGAAGCAGATATGCATGTTTCTTAGGTTCCAGAAGCGTCATCTTCATATACACCTTCTGAACCATCACCTGAGTGGAGAAAACCAGTACAGATACGTACAACTCTGGAATCTCCACCACCAGTTCAACCTTCCACCTTTTCACATAGGAAGGATAAAGTTGAACTGCTATAGTACTACTCTAACTACAAAATCTCTTGTAGATGATTCCAATCCTGAATCAGTTTTCTCTATAGAAAGTAACACATCTGAAGTCTTTGCAACACCATCTGATAACTCATCTGAGTTAAAGTATTTAGTTGACCAATCTTCTGATCTATCAGAATACACATTAGAGACATCATATGAACCAATATCTTCACCATCGACTGGTGAATCAGTTAACTTTGCTGATCTTTCAGAATTATCAAATGTTCTGATGACAATGCCTCAGTATACTGAAGAACCAGAAATCAGTGAAATTGAATCCACAGGTACTGAACCCTTCAGAACTGAACTTGCACCTCAAGAAATACCAACTCAGCCAGCTGCACAGGCTACAACCAAGCCTACTTTAGGACCTTGGTTTACTTTTGATGATCTACCTCTAAAGAAATGGTGAGATAGACATCATGAGTTCCGTGCATAGATTGATCTACAAATGACTAGACCTAATCGTCCTCTTCTAGATATTTTGTTTGAATTTACATCCAGATTTACTGGTACTTTGTAAGAATGGTGGCAAAGTATTAGTGAGTATCAATGTCTTCAGTATATACAAGTAACAATTGCTGGAGCACTACTTGGCATAATTCACAAAGAATTTATTGGTGACTTCTAGTTGGTTGACAAGCAGATCTGTCAAGAATATTTTGCAATGAAATGTTGTTCTCTTGATAAACATTTTCAATGAATGAAAAATGGAGAAGTTAGTTTTTCTCTAAATCTCTTTTCTCTGCTCTGAAGCCTTTAGACCCTAACATTATCTTTCCTCTAGCGTTAAAGATTGTAGGATGAGTATGCTCTACATTCGTCTCCCATGAAGATCTTGTGTATTAGAAAATCTATGACAGTCTGGAAGAACTGTTGCTTCTAAGCATATCTGCTACCTTAATCAAGGCCGCGGACATGTTTAGAAGCAATAGTTCTTTCAGAATGTAATAGATTTTCTGATACACAAGATTCTCATAGGTGGCGAGTGTAGAGCATACTCATACTACAGTCATTAACTCTAGAGGAAAGATGATATTAGGGTTCAAAGGTATCAGAGCCATGGAGCGAAGCTGGGAACACTTTTTCCTTTGTCTTTGTCTAGTGGTCAGGTATAGTCGGTAATCTAAGGAAACCTGAGTACCTCTTGGAGTTTTACTCCTCGATTAGTATTCCACTACTGCTTTTGATTTACTTAGGAACATACAACGTTCGCATCTTTACCTAAAAGGGTTAACATTGATATTAGGTAAAAAAGGGAGTAAGAAGAGAGTCTCATAAGAGTTATGAAAACTTCTCCAGAACCAGTTCATTTATCTTCTAATTTGTCTTTAACTAGTTTGCGTAATAGTGTTAAGCGTGTTTTATCCAACAAAATAGAAAATCTTGTAGAAGTCACTCATGTACAAAATCGTGTTTGTGAGTCTTCTTTACCTTTGTTAAGTCCATACAATATCTATTCTCATGACCGTTCTTGGACAAGAAATATTAGGAGTGTGTTACCTTTGTTAAGTCCACACAGTATCTAGACTTCGTGTGAAGGAAATCATCCAAAGTTTCAAACTGAAACAGTATGGTCTCAGATCTACAATTGCAGAATGATACGTACAGCTTGAGATTCCTAAAGAGCTGATCGCCTTATGGAGAGAGCAAAATCATACAATCAACACTTTGGAGCTCTACGAATCATTCTTACCTTACATGGAAGAAAGGGTATTCCTGCTACAGCCAGGATATCCCTTCTAGACACAACCTACACAACATACCAAAATGCTCTTATTGGTACCTTGCTGACTACTCTTGATAGAGGAAGTGTCATCTTTACCAAAGCACCTAATTTTAACATCAGGTTGGATGATCCCACTTTATCTAAACGTCTACAAGTTCAAATCCAGATCACTAGAGCAGATCAAGATCCTACAGCCATCATGGCTACTCTTCACCACTAGATGATCTATTGTCTACAGAATCATGCTTTTGACATAAACTTTTCAAATTCTACTTCAGATGCTCTTTATATGGTTGCTGATCTATCTAATGATTAGACTACTAACCTTCAGATCCCAAAGTTGTTGCCTTCAAAGGAGCTTGAAAAGTTGATGCCTATAGAATGGATTACCAACTACCAAAAGGTATTCCATGGGCCTTATTGATACTCTTTTCATACAACTCCTCCTCCTATTGTACAGACACTAAGAGATAGTTCAATCAGATCCATCTACACCAGACCTAGCGATGACACGCCCGGTCCATCTACATCAGGGTCTATCCTGATGATCCAGCCCATTAAAGACGGTCCTCCTATTTATTACTTCAAATCCAATGGAGATCTAGTCTATGTAAGTCACCATTGTAGAAACTTTGTATGGGATGTCGACCCATCCATGTGCGAACCAGATTGTGAGATCTGTCTTAAGCATGAGTCAGATTTAGATGACAATGATCCTAGATATCAACGGAGAATGAAGAAGAAATCAAAGCCCAAATCTCGATGCTTGCCTTCTCATGACTATCCTCCTCTTAGTGAGGATCCAGATCAAGATGATCCACATGGTCTACTCTTGATAGAAAGATCTAGACCAAAGTTCCTAAGAAAGATGCTCAGGTTGTCTAAAACATGCAGATCTATTGAAGAATCTAGTAGATCTATGCCGGCAATTCCTATTCAACCTCTTACTCCTATGGCCTGTATGATGTCAAGGACAAAAGAGGATAACTTTCCTCCATTATCTAGGAGTACTGATGAATCATAGCGGATTATCTCAAACCCTTATATCAAAGCGTTAGGAATTACTTCACAAGGAACACTTGCATTAAATCCATCTGATGAAATGCTTAACTGGCAGACATATAACACAGTAGCACAAAACAAAGTTCTAAGAAGGATTGATTCTAAGCTAGATGGAATTAGTCAACAAAATATTGCTACTCATCAAAAAATAGATTATGTTTTGGATTAGATACAAAAGATGTATAGATCTTACAAAACCCAGATTCAGCACCTTGATGCTGAACTTCGTCAATACATCTCTTCCGAATACATGGGGGCAGAATTTGACTCTAAGGTTCGAAAGATACAAGAGAAACAAAGGACTGTATAACAAATGGAAGCAGATATGCATGCTTATCAATCTCAACAGGTATATGACTCATCTTCATCAGAGTTCTCAACTCTTCAGCCATCATATCCATCTCCTTCGTATCAACAGTATCTAGAAGGAGCTGACTATTCAAAGGTATTGAAATTTACTTACCCTTTGATTAGAAAGTATGTACATCCTCAGACAACTCATGAGAAGTCTCGACGATTAAAATCAAACTCAACATCTGATTGTATGCCTAAACCTCGAGTTTCTTAGTCTTCAAAGGTTCTAGAAGTGTCATCTTCATATACACCTTTTGAACCATCACCTGAGTGGAGAAAAATAGTATAGATACGTACACCTCTAGAAACTCCACCACCAGTTCAACCTTCCACCTCTTCACATGTGAAGGATAAAGCTAAACTGCCAGAGTATATAGCTACTCTAACTACAAAATCTTTTGGAGATGATTCCAATTCTGAATTAGTTTTCTCTATGGAATGCAACACATCTGAAGTCTCTGCAACACCATTTGATAACTCATTTGAGTTAAAGTACTTAGTTGAACAATCTTCTGATCTATCAGAACACACATTAGAGGCATCTTATGAACCAGTATCTTCACCTTTGACTGATGAATCAGCTAACTTTGCTGATCTTTTAGAATTATCAAATGTTTTGATGACAATGCCTCAATATATTGAAGAACCAGAAATTAGTGAAGTTGAATCCATAGGTACTGTACCCTTCAGACCTGAACCTGCATCTCAAGAAATACCAGCTTAGCCAGCTAAACAGGCTACAACCATGCCTACTTCAATACCTTGATTTACTTTTGATGATCTACTTCCAAAGAAATGGCGAGATATACTTATTGAGTTCGGTGCATGGATTAATCTACATATGACCTGACCTAATTATCCTCTTCCAGATTTTTTTTCTTTCTGAATTTACATCCGAGATTTCATACCACTTATGTATCCCTACAATCTATCATAGGGTGAGACAGGGAATATGACCTTTTCTGGTTAACCCTCCCGGCTAACACTGTTCTAAACCACCATACTGGTTGAAGACATCGACTAGCCAAAGTCAGATTGGAGGTGTGTATCACAATATAGGTATCCAGTTATCAGAGTCTTACACCCCTCAACGCCTATCCATCAGCTTACATGGGACTTACTGCTTATGCCTCTTTGGATTCCCTACTTCACTCACACACTCTTACTCTTCATTCCTCGTTAATGCTTCTGAATCAAGGCAGCAGATATGTTTAGAAGCAACTATTCTTCTAGACTGTCATAGATATTCTAATACTCAAGATCCTCATAGGAGGCGAGTGCAGAGCATACTCATCGTACAATCTTTAACACTGGAGGAAAGATGATGTTAGGGTTTAAAATTTCATAGGAGGCAAGTGCAGAGCATACTTCTCCATTTTTCATTCATTTAAAATGCTTATGTAACAAACTAAGACGAACCCTGCTTTTATAGGCGAAGCTGGGGATAGAAATGTAAACTATCCTAAAGATAACATTATTAAAGCTTTAATGAAAGCAAACCTAACCTTATCTCTAAGGAATCTACTTTACAAAAGTAAAGCTAATCATTCACCTAACTTTGAAAAAGTAAACTACTTTTACACAAAGTCTTAAAGCAAACAGTAGTAAACAATACTACTTTACAAAAGGTGAATAGGAAGATAATAAGATGGAAACTTCAATAGTTATTGAAGGTGACGTGTGGAACCTGTTGGCCCCCAAAATTTTTTTCTTGATAAATAAGCATGATTAGATTATTTTGGGGTCTTGCTAGATAAATTTATGTTGGAATTAATTGACA
>JANIHZ010000008.1:7029042-7042529 GCA_027478365.1 Erythroxylum rufum
ATAAAAATAAATAAATACTATATACTTCTCACTATAAAATATTTTTTATTAAATCGGAAAATAATCATTAAAATATTGGTATTTTAATTCTAATAAATGTATACAAAAATATTTGTTAAGTATATAATAATATTTTTAATATTCTTTTCAAAGACATCTGCACAGAAATTGCCCGAAGATAATTAATAGCCATCAATCCTTTTGTTCCTTTATACATTTTCATTATTGTTACCGTGGCAAGAAAAGTGGGGTGAGACTTAGACCGAGACGGAGACTATGCGAAATGGTCCGACCGAACCCCATGCTTTGCCGCCCTTTTATATCGCTTTATTTAATTTAACCTTCCAAAATATACATTTCGCTTTTTTACTTTTTTATATAATTATCTATAACAGACAAACAAAAGCATTATTTCTCGATTTCAGCAGCTTTGGTTTAATCAAAACATAATACAAAATATGAAACCCGTACTGATTAAGCCCATCCCAATGACGTAACTCTTCAACTTCCATTTTGAGGGAGGGAAAAGCAACCGTGAGAGAGAATGTGGAGGAAAGCGCGGTGGTTTGGAGTTTTGAAGCACAGAGCGGTGCCGCCGGCGTCATCATCGTCATCATGCTCGGGCAGGAACACATCAATGAGTCAGCTATGTTTGACAAAAAATGAAATAGCTCCTTACCAAACATCTTATAATTATTATTTTTGCGGATACGAAAGTGATAATCACGATAACAATAGATTTACATTCTCATTCAACAATAAGTCTCTCCTTGTTTCATGTTTTTCAACTGTTACTTGCGACAATAACAATAACAAGAAGAAGAAGATTGTTGATAATCAAGAAAAAGGAGTAGAAAATGGGAATGTGACGTGTGAAGAGGCAAAGAGGCTGATGAGATTAGTGAATGTGGAGGCAATGAAGATGAAGCTTGGAATGGAAGGTAAAGAGGTGATTCAATACACAGAGTTGATCAAGACTTGCCAATCAATGGGAGTGGCCCGATCTTACGACGAGGCCTCCGCATTTGCTCGCGTCCTTGACGACGCTGGTGTCATTCTCCTCTTCAGGGACAAGGTCTACCTCCATCCCGACAAGGTCACAACAGCATTCCTTTTGGAGTTATTTATAATACATTTTACTTGCATTTAATAGTTAATCATCTTGATCATCTGCTTATGCTTAGGTAGTAGATCTGGTTAGAAGAGCAGTACCACTTGCTCTGACTCCTGAAGACGATCCCATGAGGGATGAGTTACGGACACTGCAGCAGAAGAAAGAAGAAATTGATGTCTTGGCACATAGGCAGGTGCGGCGTCTGCTTTGGAGTGGACTTGCTATAGGTTTGCTTCATGTAGGCCTCTTTTTCAGGCTCACGTTCTGGGAATTTTCGTGGGATGTAATGGAGCCCATTACATTCTTCATCACTACTTCCGGGATTATCATTGGCTATGCATATTTCCTGTTCACCGCAAGGGATCCAACTTATCAGGACTTGATGAAGAGGCTTTTTCTTTCAAAGCAGAGGAAATTGTTCAAGAAACAGAATTTTGATGTTGACAGATTCAAGGAATTACAGAAGAAATGCAAGTCACCTCTTGATGCCACTAAATCCATTAAAAATCGTGTCGGGTTGGATCTTGACCTAGAGGATGCCTTACACAAGGACTAACCTCAACACTTTTATTATCCTGAAAGCTTTTTCTGAGGTGGGAATTCCCAAACTAATCCATCAGAATTTATGTCAGCAACAGTTTTGGTCTTGAATTGATCCCTCCTGTTTTCATATTGGCATGCTCAACACAAATGCAGCCCTTTTGTACTTCAAATTTTGCATATTTTTCTCGACTAAATGTCAGGAGGAGCTTGTAATGATCTCCGAACGCTCGAATTCATTGTGGATAATCGCTACAGATTTATTAGAAGAGGGCCCCCGTCGTCAGATCCCACAACATGCAAATTGCTCCTATTGTTTAATTTCAGTAATAGAAGTCTCAATACACATCGACCATTTAGTAGCTGCAATTCATCTTCTTAACGAGACAAACCTACTCATCACAAAAGCCTATACAGATTATTTTTCTTAAATATTAAAAAGTCACCTTCAAGGTCACTCAGTATATTCACTACCGAATCTTCTTCAGATTTTTCAAAGTGCTCCATAATGTCTGATAGTGAAACCTGAGAGATATTAACCACAGAAAATATTTATGGAACACAAGCATAAAATGAAAGAATAGGCGGAATAAAAAATCCTAATTAACTCGAAGCAAAGCTTGAGTGCTTGTTTCACTCACCCCTTCATCATATTTCTTAAGCCAGTTTAGTAGAGAAGTGGGTGATGCCACCAATTCAGTGGAGATTCCTTGAGGCGAGTCCACTTTACGCTTCTTGGGGTAGAGGAGATGCTCCTCATGGACAGCAGGCAGGCATTCCTGCTTCCTTGCAGCAGCTAGAGAGACTATTTCATTATTACTGGAGCCTACATGAGCAACAGCATTGTCTTGTGTTTCAATGTAACAGGGTCCTGCAGTCTCAGTAGAGCATGATTCCGAATCTGTTTTCACAAGTTCACAAGCCTTTGATGTACTCAAGTGTGTTGCAGTAGAGCATATCGGGTCTAGAGGAATCCCAAGCTTTTTCATTGATAGACAAGTCTTGATATGCATATAAGTTATCTGGCATTATTAACAAGATTGTTTTCAGTACATATCATCATGAAAACCTCTAGAGACTAATTTCCCTGATCTTCGCCAACAAAGAGAAAAATGAAGGGAAAATTTGGGATGAAGGGAAAGCAAAAGGCAAACTGTTAAGACACAGGAATAAAAGAAAATTTGTCCGGTCAAACTTACATCTTCTGGTAATTCATTTTTTATGGGTTTCAACTTGTCTATAGAGCCAACTTTGGAGATAGCCCCTTGAATAGCTAAGAATATTTCACTGGTCATTCCAATTTCATCACAGAATCTGGTCCAATCCATCTTAAACCCTTCTTGGGCAGCTTCCAGAATATACTCAGCTACAGTTTGTTCTTTTATAGAAGCTGATCGGCCAGGAAAGGTCTACAAGTATCTTTTGTCAGGATCAAGACTAATGACATAATAGTGTAACTAACACGTTGCTAGCAACTATGGAAAATTCAATACCGCAATCATTTGAATTGATAGACCGTCTTCATCCCACTTTTTCCAAGCTTCAACTTTAGCTGGTGTCAATTTTCTCTGTTGAATGGTTACGGATTGCAGTTCTCTTGTGTGACCAGGCATGCTTGCTTCCCCATCCAAGGAAAGGTTTAGTTGTTCGGAGAAATGCCTGATGCTTTTAAGAAGATGATCCCCGTAGGTCATAAGCAGATGCTACACCATTTTTCAACTCAAAATTTAGTTTTCTTCTAGTTTACAATTAAAAGGTAGAGAATAAGAAGAAAAGCACAATTCGACTTTGTCTCCATATGAGTAATGTTGAATACGACCATTCAAACTGACTTCAAATTGAGGAATGAATGCAGAGTACATTGTCCAAAATAATGTAAGATGACAAGAAATTTATTGCAAAATTTCCGGTAATTAGCAGGTGAAAGCCACGAGCAGAAAATCCCAATAATCATTTGAATGATGTGACTTCACAAACCAGCCACCAAGAATTTAACCTACCAGTTAGAGAGATGGCAGTATCTCCCCATATATTAGAGCTCAAACTTGGGTATATGCATGAGTTGCCAGAGTTTGTAAATATTTTAGTTTCTGATGTACCACAAAAGAGTAGTCTGGAAGATATTTTATATCATAATAATAATAATGATAACAGGAATGTGTATAGACGTTCTTATGGATCAAATAGAGATTGGAGACTGAAAGATGTGAGGTTCCATAATTCAGTGCTGAGAAGATTAATGAGTTGCAACAAAGCTTGTTTATAGACAGAAGAAAAAATGTGGATCCTGGAGTTTCTCTAGCATGATTAAGGCAAAAGTAACTGGAAATGTATATTGTGCCAGGAGATTCATATTCCAAGTGTTCAACATTCCAATCAAGTTCAATCCTAGAAGAGAAAAAGGAATTGGACATATTGAAAGCATTTCTTCTTTTCTTGATCATTATCGCATACCTGATTGACACCATCTATGTTAGCCAACCTTGCTTTTGTAGATGGCCTTGTCAATGAAATTCTTTTGATCGTTTGATCACCACATATAGCATATCTGCAAGAAGTGGATAGTCACACATATTTTACGTGTTGTGAGAACTGAGATTTTAGAACTTGTAGCTTCAAAATGTAATAGAAACGTACGGAGCAGTTCCAATACTTCTTGCAAGCTTGATTCTTTCTTCTAAAAGCATGTGATAGAGTTTTCCTTCGTCCTGAAGAAGATAATACATAAAGTACAAAACAGGAAAGTATCTCTAGTACTAACCAAAATTTAGTGGGATCTCACTTAATGAATGTTTCATCCTACTTCACTATACTATGCCAAATTACTGCTGTGTCTATCCTCATCAGTCAAAACAAAAAGGATAATTTACATGGAAGAACCAATTGAAAATCCAACGACATAAATTAAGCTCTTACAGTTGGTCTCCTTTTTTCATCAGAGGCAATGGTACATTACATGATTATAGGAAAGACTTTCTAACTGCAAACAGTTTTTTTTATACTACTTTTGGAAAAGCTCACTTTGCTAATCATGAAGATAGGGGATTGACTCATCATTAGATACAAACTGAGAGGCAATGAACCCACTATGCTAACCATGAAGATGGGATGACTTATCATGATATCCAAAATTTTTATCTGCAGAATAATAGTATTGTTCCATGACAAATAAGTTGGACCTAAGTTTCAAAGCAAACTTCCTTTCACGTCCATATACCCAAATTACTCAATTTAGAACAAAAATAAAGAATAAGCAAGGATTAAAACAATTTAGGAACACAAGAAATTGCTAACCTCTGAGAATCCTTCACATTCCACAGTCGCCAAATTCTTTAAGTTTTCAATCCCAACACTGTTATTTTGAAGTTCCTCACCACCAACCATATCAGAGATCAATGGCAAAATTAGTGGTGGTTGGTGATCAGGTGTTGCACTGTTGAGATACTCCATCCCTTTACGACTAACCCTGTTGCATAGAAAATAATAACAAAAACGAATTTAACTAGCAAGTTATAGACAAATATATTTCCTAGCTGATGAAAAAGTTGAGCTCAACATAAGGGGGAAAGGAAAAGCCATTCTCGATGTAATCTAATTGATCAGCAATTCAAAAAATGAAAAAAAAAAAAGGAAGTACCTTACAGTTCTATATACATCGCTGAAAATTTCTGATAGGTAGCCTGCATAAAATTAAAAGTTTCATCAAAAGAAGTAAAAGAGAAAGGGGGCAAAAACAACTCAGATCCTACAACTTGAGTTTTTATAAATCAGTGTTAATCTTTTTAGATGATTTTTTTTTTGTGTGCAAAATATTTAATTTTTAAAGTCAAGACGACAAGACTATGCCATTCACCAATTTCTTGGATCCTCTTTTAATAATCCTGTTATCCATTTCAGTGAAGGTCCAACAAAATCTCAAACATTTTACGAAACACTTCCTCCTTATTTAATTTTAGGATCAATTGTAAAAGTTAAAAGAACTAGAACTACTTAAAATTCCATAGTGTTTAATAAACTATCCAAAGGGAGAAAAAGAATTCTATGATCTCACTATACATGATCAGCACAAGAAAGAAAGAGCATATTTACTGTCAATTAAACAAATGAAGAAGATGGACTTATATTTCAAGAAATCAAGTTAATCAACTGATAAAGGATCAACGAGAAACTAACATCTCGTGAGCATCTCACTGTAATAAGAAAAAGAAAAAAGGGTATTGTACAATCCCTTTTCATCCTTCACGATGCCAAAGGGTTCAAACAGTCCATGAACTATAAGTCTTTCAGGAATAGATACTTGAAAATTCAGGAACAAAGATGATTTTTGTTTGGCAAAAGTTGGAATTGCAGAGGTACAAATCAAATTTTCTTAAAAGGCAAAGTTGATTAATGCACTTTGGTATCCTCCAAACTTCATAATCAACAGACAACAGATTCTTTCCAGTATAGTTCTTCTGGAGCTCATTTTCTCATTAATCAACTAACAAACTGCAAATTTCACCAATTTTTTGAGCCATAAATTGCCACAATATAAACAGATTTTGGTTGTTGTGAAGGGGCTGTGGAAGTCACTTGTGGGTGTTGGGCAAATAGGTAGCAAAAACGATAAGCCTATTCCTTATTTTAATGGTGGTGCAATACGAATCATAAACAATAGCTTATCTATTAAAATAGCATATATTATACCATGAGAAATTAATTGGTTAGCCATAGCTTTCCACCAGTTTGATGAATAATCTTTTCCAAGTCCATGGAGTGGAAGCTTGTCGAATTGAGCATCAAGAATCCTTTTTGCCTGTAAATCGTGTTATATGCCAATTTATCAGTAAAAAGAAGCAATCATATGTTTCTGAATGAAAGACTGAACTAATAGACAGAAAATAATTTAGAATCTGAATTCTTATTCTTGCAAATAAATTTAATATTTCTTGCTTAACATTAGCAAGCATATGTTTTATTGTTCGCTACACATTCTTCGTTATTTTCTCTTTTTTCACAAAAGGGAAATAATAAAATTACCAGTATAAAAACCCTTATTTTAATTTACTTAATGAAAAAACAAAAAATTAGTATTTATCAGCTGCAAAGACACAATATCCAACAAGCAGCAGCTGCTGTGATCATTGATAACTTACTCGAGATCCACGAAGAACATCTATAGGCATATTGAGCCCAAAATTACCCCCACATGAAAAAATACTCGACATCAGAAGAAATGCTTCCTTTGACATGTCACGTTCTATTCTTGAGACCAAGCAGTTGTCACAATTTCCTGTGGAGTATTCTACTGAAATTGTTAATAAGAATATCATAAAATAGTATGGAACAAGAGAAAGGGAAAACAACCAGTAAATGTCTATGTAGATATCATAATTAAATACTGTACTTAAGTATCTCACGAACCACATTTATCAACTGAAGATTTTTCACCGAAGTAGTTGAGCAAGAACTTTCTTCTACAAGTTGTCGCTATGCAATAGTGTTGTGCAGTCATCAATGACTCTATGATGGCTCTTCTTTGACTTGCCTGGAAAATGGAAACTCCAATTATTCCCAAGAAGAAAATATAAAGAGTGAAATATGAAATGGTAACTTTTGGAGAAGCGAAGCAAATTCCCAAGTCCAAAACTTCTATCAAAACGTCAAAATCAGCATAATTTCAGGGGGCCAAAATGAAAGCTTTCAAATTCCCAAGTCCAAAACTTCTATCAAAACGTCAAAATCAGCATAGTTTCAGGGGGCCAAAATGAAAGCTTTCTAGTCTCTCCAGACCTTACGTACTTCTTTTAGTTCTCCACAATAGAAGTCAGCTTTTGTAAAGTCACTTCCCGTATAATAAAGCCAACAGGCAGACGCAATACCATCTCTCCCACATCTTCCACTTTCCTGATAATAAGTCTCTAGACTCTTTGGACAG
Organism: Erythroxylum rufum; assembly: GCA_027478365.1. Lineage (NCBI taxonomy): Eukaryota > Viridiplantae > Streptophyta > Magnoliopsida > Malpighiales > Erythroxylaceae > Erythroxylum > Erythroxylum rufum. The sequence continues at coordinate 7,036,614 of JANIHZ010000008.1, forward strand.
CCATAATGTATCACTTGCCTAACATCTGGTTTATCAATACCCATCCCAAAAGCAACAGTGGCAACCATGACATGCAGTTCATCTCTTATAAATGATCTGAAAAAGAAAAACCATCAGTCTATGGATAAAATTCCAGCAAGTCCGGCAAATCAAGGGAAAATAGAAAAGAAAAGAACTGTAGAAATACATTGCTGACACATAAGTACCTATGAGACTCTTCACGAGTCTTGCTACCCAATTGGCCATGATAAATTCCAGCTTTTAGTCCAGCCTCCTGAAGTGATTTGAAAATCTATGAAAAATGTAAGAACCAGTTAGTAAAATAATTATCAAAGGAGAAAAAAATAAAAGAAGGGTTAATTACACCAAGTATTTTTATGATTTGATGACTATAAACAAGTCCTTTTTTACGTATTTTATCAGTAATTAAACTATAATTTTGACTAATTTTCCAAAATATAATTTGTCAGTAGGTAATTTGAAATCCAACATCATACTCAAAAAGTTCTGCAAAATCATATAACAAAATACTAGGAAAAGGATTTATTTTTTCAATTATCAAACAATAGAACCTCTTGAAGCTCAATTCATACCAAAAGGGGTTTGGCAAAGCCATGATTCTTCAGGGGTGTCGGCCATATTAAGCTTAAAAGAAACTAAAGAAGATCTTATGAAGATTCTGTACCAATGAATTTTATGTAAGCCACCAAATCATCATATGCAACTATGCAAATCACTAGAACTCCACCCAATTTATTTAGCATCAAACCATTCCTTTACATTTTATTTCCTTTCATCCATTTTCTTTTTCTTCTGTCTTCTAATCCCATTTTCCACTATGTCCATTCATCTTCTCGCTGCCACTCCCCCAGTCCTTCGAGGTCATGAACTAGCTTTCAAGCATACAAGGTTATGGATGCAGAGCTCTTTACATTCTTTTGCATGTTTCACAGTTCTTTTATTTTTTCTAATTCCCTCCCTAGAGAAGGTAAAAGCAAATGACCTGTTCAACATCCTTTATAGTTGTGCAGTAAACAATAGTTGACCCAGAACTCCCAGCAAATTTTGAAATTTCTTGCACAAGCTCTTCCACAGATGAAGCACCATGATTGAAATGTTTGACACCATAGAAGAGATTTTTGCGATCAAATGAGCCAACAGCAAGGTAAGGATTACTCATTTTCAGGGATTTGATGATGTCAATTCTAACCCTGGGGTTACAGAATGAATGACAAACATTGAAATCAATCTTCACTTTTAAAAAGTTACTGATACATGTAAGTGTGTGTCTGTCATTAAAAATATGCACCCATGATTCACTCAGAAATTTTAAGCAGCATTATAAACATGTATAAATGAGATCAACCAGAACAATAAAACAAAGTAGCAGCACATTTTGACAAGATGGACAAAATTACTATAAAGCAGTAGATAATGCATTACCAGTGGCATTGTTCTCAACCATGCAAGCAAACCACAGAAGAAAATATACATCAATACTGCAATTGAATAATAGAGTATATAGCTGGTGGCCATTTTCCAGTTTCCTTTAGAACTTTCATTGCTATGTTTGTAAATCATAATGGACCAAAATTTCGTATGGAATATGTGTATATGAAAATAAAACACAGGATTTTCATGTCCAATCAACAAGTTAAATACAACGTAGAATCTAAGAATACACATAACTATTTTTATTACTTCTATTTGCCCGATGTTTCACCCAGCTATACAATACCATCCGTATTAAATCCAGCAGAGTGTAGCTGTAGAAGGTATCACTGGTTCAGTTAGCAGGAAATTCAACTACTAATCAAAATGTATTGTTTTCAAACAAAGTCGAACAAAAATAATGACTAGTAGTTGTTAATCTTGGTTATTTACAATAATACAAAGGAAAGCATACCTTTCAGTAGCAGTTGCAGTCAAGCCAACAAATGGAACATCCAAGAGAATGCCCCGTAACTGGTCTAACTGCTTATATTCTACCCTGGAACAAACAAAATAAGTTCATCAGAAGATAAGAATGAAAACCAACATAGAGTATAAAGCAAGAAAAGCTCATGATTGACAACATATATATGGATGCCATCACAATCTTATTACTTTGGGTCATACTTCAAAAATCTTCCATCATAATAATTATAGTCTATGCTTAAGCATTTCTTTTTCTTGTTCTCAAAGTTTCAGTTCTATTATAGAAAAATATTTATTCCTCGTTCAGTTTTGTCATGTAGTAGGTGATCTTATCCCAGTTTGGAACTATCAAAATCTATGAGAACAGGAAAAAAATAACATAACGCCAACAAACCCAAAGGAATCAAGACATCAATAGAAAGGGAGCACTGAACCTGAAATCGTGGCCCCACTCAGATATGCAATGTGCCTCGTCAACAGCAACAAGACAAATTCCCAACTCAAGCAATTTTGACCAGAAGCTACAGAAATTGGAAAAGAAAGTAATAAGAACATTGCATCAGTTAAATGAAGGGGTGAAGAAAATTGGAGAATACGTTTCATGCCATCCATTTCATTCATGGATACCAGTAAAACATGAAAAGCAAAACACATCCACAATTATGTCATGGCACCTCGACAAACATATGCTTCTTCCATCACTAAAGTACTTGGTAACGTTAGAAATAGCTAGGCCATTGGAGATCAAAAAGTACAAGGACAGAGATGAATGAAAATAAACAGTAAGGGAACAGCAAATGAATATCAGAAAATGCATGCTATTACAGCTTGCAAGAGCTTGGAAATGTGAAGTTTATGTTGTCTTTTTATTCAGTACCTGGTATGAATGGAGCATGCCTTTTCAGGAGTCATATATAACAAATGATAATGACCACTCTTAGCTTTCGTGTAAAAAGATTGATCAGCATTAGAACTGGCTAGATATTCGGCTCTAATGCCCCTTTGTGTCAAGCTCATTACCTATAGATAGATGAATCAAGCACTTTTAGCAGTAACTCTTTGTTCAACAGAGAAGATAAGCATTAGAAATAACAGGAAGTGGCAATACTCATACTTACTAGTGTTAAAACCAATAAACAAAAAGAAAGAGAAATAAAAAGGAAAACCTGATCTTGCATCAAAGATATGAGGGGGCTGATGACAATACCAGTCTTTCCCAAGAGTAACGGAGGAACCTGGTAACTGTTGAAAGACAATGATAAATTATAAAATGATAAGTTACATTATTAAGGAAGACGATAAGCTGCCTCTCAATTTAGAAGAAAAGAACAAAAACAAAAAGAAAAGTAGAATTACCACAAAGACTTGCCACTGCCAGTAGCCATAACCACCAAACTGTCTCTCTTTTCAAGAATCTTTTGGATGACTTCTTTCTGATACTCTCTGAATTCTGTATACCCATAGTATTTCTAACCAATAATCGTATGATTGGAAAAAAAAAAAAAAAGTTAATGGCAACATTTACAATTGATCGCGTTCATCTTCAAAAACATATAAACATCAATTTACATCTTTCTTTGTTTTACTAATGAATTAAATAGACAAAGAAAAGTGAAACCGAAAGGCACCTTGAGGATAGACTCCATTTTGGTTCTCCCTTTTCCTTAAACAAAGCTCTTCCTTTTCCCTTTTAGTTTTTAACTTAAGCGCCGCGCCCACTTGCTGAGTTTCCTGCACTACAAGGTGCGAACCCCTTTCCCGCTCTTTTTCTCCCTTACGTCTAATCGTATTGATGATAGAGTTTTGGACCCAACCCTCTCAAACATAGGCCCATGACCAATTTTCGCTTACTTGAACAGTTCGCTTTTTTGACTTCTTTTTTTTTTTTTTTCAATCTATGGTTCTGTTTGATAATCAGCTGATTATATTAACTGTTAGTTGATAATTGATAGTTAATTTAATCAGCAGATTGTATTAGCTATTTGTTAGATATATTTGGTAATATTAGCTGTTTAATATTAACTGTTTATGTGTAAAATGATTTATGAGAACATAACTTTAAAATATATATAAAAGTATGAATATTATATATCTTAGTATTTCGTTAAATATTCAGAATAGGAATTTAAATTTTAGATATTTAATTCTATAAAATGATTATTTCAAGTAGAATACTAATATCAATAATGTTATTTCATAAAAAAGGTGTAAACATTTTTTCACATTAAATTTTGGAATTTACATTTATAAGCATAACTTATATTTTTTAAAAATGATTTGTCATTTGTAAATGCTATAGCCTATTTGTAAACTTCTTCAATTTTTGTGGTCGCGTGAAGAGGAATCCTAACCCTGCGTTTGGTTCATGTCCGAAGAGGTGAGGACAGTGGACAAGGACACAAAAGTCCTGTCCTTAACTGTGTTTGGTTGCTGTCCGCATGAATTTCTGTCATGTCCTCACTGGACAAAGACAAAAAATTATGTCCAATCCTAAACTGTTGGACAGTCGTCCACTGTCCAACGGACAAGAAACATTTTGACAAAGCAGTCCCTGGTTTGTCCGAAACCTACGGACAGATCTGTCTTCATCTTCCTCTATCGCACCTAGTGTTCTTCCTTCTGCCTAAGTCACTCTCCCTTCAAGCGACCCCAAAGTTCGACAGTCGAGCCTCCGTTCTCGGTAAGTCGCTGTTCATCCCATCGTCTATTTCTTTTGTAATACGTATGAGTTTTGGTAGATGGGTTTTGGTAGATGAGGTTTCGTCTATCTTATCTTCATCCACGATTGATAAGGGGAAATTGTGCTGCGAGAATTTGTTCGTGAAAGGATTAAATATGTTCTGATCCATGCGTTGATTTCTTTTGTGCTGTCTCCGATTTTGTTCGAATCCATTCTGATTTAGTTCTTAATAGCTGGGAATATTTACATTAATTGGCTTGTTTATTTTCTATTTTAACCGCTCCACTCATCTATTGTTGTAGAAGGTTTTAGTTATACGTGTTTGTTGATAGTGTGTGATGGACTTTGATAACCTTGTACCTATTGATGGCGTTGACATGATCCATCAAAATGGAGTTAATTAGCAAAGTATCGCCCTGAAGATGGTGATGTTGTTTCTGTTAATGAGAATGATAATGTTGGAAAAATTTTGACCTGTGGTGAAGCTAAAATTTTGAGCTATCGATTAAGGGTAGTTCCTTGGAGATAGTTGTAAAATGCAGATATGCATCACCTTAAACTTCAATGTCTTTTTTAAGCTACTCTACTTATATTCTAAACACTGTAGTACTGAGTTTCTCGTATATTAAGACCACAAGTTGCTTCTTAAAATTTCCTGGATATAGCTAGGTCTTGAAAATTTTCTTTGGTGATAGAACTTCTGAGGACTTCTGCTCATGTTTATATGTGATGTGCATAACAGGAATTCCATAGTATGCCTCTGCTCAAAAAGTCTTACCTGCACTGCCACGATTGAAATTTGTTCTCTCTAGTATCATTGATGTTAGACGAATAGTGTTTGAGGGAGATGAAAATTTTGATCAGCAGTCATAATCCTAGGTTGAGAGATTGATGTTGTATGTGTTTGTGTTAAAATTTTGATCAGCATTCTTAGGATACTTGACTAACCTTTCATACAATTTGATTTTGTGCGTAATTTTTGAACAATACTAAAGATTAACTAGGCTAGTGTACCTTTCATTCTTATACGAAAGATTAACTAGGCAACTTCTTTTGGATGCCGACTTGCCAGCTTTTAAGTTACTCCATTATTTATCCCTCGCTATAACTATTAAAAACATTTAGGAAAATTAGTATTGTTTGGTTTGGAAGTTGCGCAGTATTAATGCTAGACTTTTATTTAAGTGTGTATTAATGCAAAGTTTATGTTATACTTTACCTTCCTCAATGCGTACTATGCTTTACATATTTACAAATGTACTATGCTCTACATATACAAATGTAGTTTATGATCATTATATTGTTTTCTCTTTGCAGAA
>JANIHZ010000008.1:7064171-7078674 GCA_027478365.1 Erythroxylum rufum
AGACAATTTTTATAGAATTAAGTATCTAAAATTTATACTCCTATCATAATATTCAACAAAATATTAAGATGTATAATATTTATACTTTTATATTTTTTTTAATTATGTCTTCATTAGTTATTTTACACATAAATAGTTAATTTTATCAAATATTAAATGATAAATAGTTAATACAATTTACTGGTCAAATCAGCTGATAGAATCAACTATCAACTTACAGCTAATGCAATTCACGGATTACCTAATAAAGATTTAACTTGAGAATAAACTTTTTTTTTCCTTTTTTTTTTTGTGTTCGGAAAGTATGCAATTTCATATTTTAGGGTGGTCGAGTGATGTGGGTGCTGTACGTGATCGTTAAGTTAGTTCTTGCATATATTTGGTATTGACTTTTTGTAGAATTAAAATAAAATTGTGAAGACAATTATACGTATTAGACGGAAAATAATTAATAAAATAAAAGATAAAAATATCTATTATAATCTCACCCGATATTTTAAAATATTATTATCTTAAATTATAAAAATATTTTGTGACATTATAAATTATATTAAAAATTATAAAATAAAATTTACTACAATAAACTATTCTTATCACTTTAAACTTTAATCTCTTACCTTGTCAGATAGTAAAGAGAATCTCTGTAGAAAAAGCATTAGCCTCTGATCGTATAAAGTAGACATAGTTCGTACGCTTGTTTCTTAAGCTGGTGTGATCCGCATGCAACTTCGTGAAATATTCAGGCAATTTTAACTTTGAAATTTACTCAATTAGCTTTTGGAACTTGAAATCCTAGACAATGGCATTGAAAATGAACAGCATGTCAAAAAGATCCTAATAAATTTGAAGAAATGGTTTTGTATGAACTTGGAAATCTTTTAGCACGAACTAATTAATATGCCCAATGGAAACATAGCAGAGTACCAAGTTAACTCCATGACAAAACAAGTGTGAGCATCATATTTCTGCTTCAATGCTGCTTACTGTGACGAGAAGACAACATGGGAACTTTATGGAGAAACTGTTTGTCGATCACCGCATAATGTTTCTTAATTTCAATCCAAGCTTTCTCTCCGTAGCTGTCCGCAACGTCCTCGTGCTTCTCGTATAGCATCGGCAGAGTCATCACCATCACAAATACTGAATCAACAATTATGTCATGGTCTTTTGCAGTTTGGGAAGGCAATAGCTAATTTTTTTCATATGATATAATAAAATTACCTAAATAAAAGAGACTCAAAAAGCTGAACCAACCGCCTATAACCGAGATAACCCACAGGCTCAGAATCACCTGCAAAATAAGAAATTGGATAATCTCGTTATCAGAATAATAAAAAACAACAGTTTGGCTTCGGCAAGGATGTGTGATATGGACAAACCAAGAGAAACATCTTCAAGTCCTGGCCATAAACCGCGCCCCTTAAGATAGCAAGAGCCTGGTTCGTATGATCCCTTAGCACAAGAAGGATTGTAACTAACAATTGTTCCGGCACCGTAATCTCCGGGAGTTCTGGAGGAGAACTGTTGCAAACCAAATTTTGTTGGTTACTAACCACACCACATATCAACAAACACAAGAGCCAAGAAGATACGAGAGACATACACGTTGATGAAGGAGGACAAATGCGACCAAAGGAAAAGCGTGGACAGTATGAAAATGAGAGAATGGGAAACGAATGTGAGAAAGTGATAATCAAAGCACTCGAACAGAATCCATATCAGGCTCACTCCTCCGAATATGCATCCTGATAGGTGCTTGTTTCTCCACAGTATTATGTCTGCAACTGATGACGATGCAATTTCAAATTAATTGATGTTTTATAATCGATTCTAATATATATTTATATATATGCGTGCTGCTGATAGATTTGGTACAGTGCATACCTAAACCAGCACCAAGAACCAAATGAAGAGGCCTTTGGCGACCGAAGAGCCGGTTCTTGTTGGAACCTAAGGTAACGGAAGAGTGCTTGGCCTCGATCTCGGAATCAGAGGAAAAGGTTGATGAATCTTTGTCATTCTCTATCTCTTTTACTAATTCTGCCTCTATTCCATCCACTGCTTCGTCCATTTTCTCTTGTTATAATGATGTATGATCGGGGCGACCTACTTCTACGTATTCCAATACACTCTACACAATTTATTTCATTAGTAACCAAAAGAAAAAAAAATACGATTCTCTCTTTTTGTTTGGTAGTGATGATAGGAAAAAGAAACAAAACAAGAATAATCAGAACTTTTGTTTCACGAGATGAGATGAGAGGGAACTATTCAAAAGACGCGAGTTAGGAAAAGAAGCGGTGTTCCTGAATCACGAACCCGCGAATTCCGCTAAGCGAAAGTGACTGACTCAAACTATCAAACCAACCAATGCAGACTGTTTGGCGGTTTGGGCTTTCTTGTAAACCCAAATTACCGTTCGTACTCATTTTTCAACCCACGGCTCCAGTTCAAAATTTATAATGAAGCGATTGTTCATAATCGAAAATAATAATTAGAATTACTTTGCTTATCGTATTATAAGATCAAATCGATTTCTGTGCCAATAACATGTAAAATTACGACAAAAATTTCAACGATGGACTTGTAAGGAATTACTGAATTAGGAGATAGACATAGATCTGATTATTTGAAAACCGCAAGAATTTGCCTCTGAATTAGGAGATAGACATAGATCTGATTATTTGAAAACCGCAAGAATTTGCCTCAAGTCGGAGTTGTTGACTGGTGGAGACCGTGAGGCTGCTTAATTCTTCAAGAGTTTTTGTTTGGGTAAATTGGGGATGGAGATGGAAAATTGAGTAAGCAAGTTGCAAGAAGAATGGAATTGGTGGCGGAGGGACTGTGGGGATTGGCGGAGGAGCAAGAGAAGAGAGGGGAGATAGGGAAAGCGGTGAAGTGTCTTGAAGCCATCTGCCAAAGCGACGTCTCCTTCTTGCCAATCATAGAGGTCAAGACGCGGCTTCGAATCTCCTGCCTACTCCTCAAGCACTCCAATAATGTGAGCGAGGCGAAGTCCCACTTGGAGCGCTCCCAACTCCTCCTTAACTCCATTCCCTCTTGCTTCGACTTGAAGTGTCGCACTTTCAGCTTGTTGAGTCAGTGCTATCATCTGGTCGGAGCCATTCCTCCTCAGAAGAACATTCTATTTAAGGCTCTCCATCTCGCTGCTTCTTCTCCTCCTTCCCACTCCGTTAACTTGTGGTCTTGCAACTTCAATTCTCAGCTCGCGAATGCTTTGATTATTGAGGGTGATTATCAGTCTGCTATCACTGCTTTGGAATCTGGTTATGTTTCTGCTGCTCAACTTTGTTATCCTGAGCTACAGGTACTTGTTTTTCTGTTTCCCCATATTTTCGGTTCTTTCAATAGTCCTGTTTTTGCTTTAAATCTCTCTTTGATTCACCAAATCTTTCTTTTTCAGATGTTCTTTGCAACTTCTGTACTGCATGTTCACCTCATGCAATGGTATGATGACAATTTGGTTCAAATTGCTCTTCGCAGATGTGATGAGCTCTGGGAGTTATTGGGGCCTGACAAAGTATATCTATCTCCATTTTCCTTTTTCAAAATATGCTACACCTGTCCAATGTTATTAACTCCTTTTTTTTTTCCCCCTGAGCAGAGAGAACACTGTCTTGGTTTGTTCTTTTACTACGAGCTCCTCCATATATTCTATCAACTTCGCATCTGTGATTACAAGAATGCCACTCAACATGTTGACAAATTGGATGTTGCTATGAAGGCTGACTCGCAGAGAATGAGGGAAATAGAAGGTCTGACCAATGAACTTGACGCCCTTAACCAAAGTCTTTCTAGGCCTGACTTACCAAACAGAGAAAGGTCGCTGCTTTCGGCGAAGCATGCTCAAATTCAGAACCATCTTTCTAAAATCTCTAGAGTTATGAGTTCATCTTGTGAGCAGTCTCTTGAACCTGCTTACTTTGGAAATGTGAGGCGGGCATGGCAAGATAAGCTCGTCTTGGCTCCTCCTCCTCTTGATGGGGAGTGGTTACCAAAAAGCGCTGTTTATGCTCTGGTTGATCTTATGGTTGTTATATTTGGTCGGCCAAGAGGACTTTTTAAGGAGTGTGCTAAGCGGATACAATCTGGAATGCAGACTATTCAAGGTTTGTTTTTCCATACTACCACTAATGTAGTTTTCAACCGTTTTGTTGTTTGTAGTTGCCCTCAGGAAGCCTTTCTTTGGCCTTGATCTAATATTTATGTTGGGTCTTGAAGTGTAGTTCTCATAGATGTAGCGGCCAGCAAGGGGGACTTTGATTTAGATTGTTTAACATATTCCCAACTGAGCATTATCTCAATGATGGATCATAATGCTTAATTTCTTGCAGGAGAGCTCTTGAAGCTTGGAATAACAGATGGTGTTCGAGGTTGGTTTCTCCTTCTTCTTTTACCCTTTTTCCCCTTCTTAATGCCGAGTTCAACAACTCAATTTTCAGTGTTTATGTTGCTTATGCTTGTTTTCTGTAACTTCATATTAAACAGAAGTCGATTTGCAGCATTCTGCCATCTGGATGGCTGGCGTATATTTAATGCTATTGATGCAGTTCCTTGAGAACAAAGTGGCTGTGGAGCTTACACGGTCTGAATTTCTTGAAGCACAAGAGGTGGGTGCAGTCCTTCACCTTCATTGCTTTTATTTTACATTATTCATTTCCTTAACTTTGGTCTTAATACAAGGATGAAATGTCATGGGATAGGACCCACGGAGTTTGAGAGAAAGGAACTCTTTTTATCAGGATTTCCTGGTTGTCTATGTTTTCATTTGGATATTATTTCTGCTCTTGGGAATTCATACTGGTTAAATAATTAACTTGACCTGGCAATATTGGTATGGTTATGGTCAAATCAACGGTAGCGATTCATTTTTTGTTGGTATGGTTATCGTTAAGTCAAAGATAGGAATTTCTTTTTTTCCATTAACATTGTATATTGGGTTGCTCGTTGTGATAAAGAGTGACTGATGCAACTGATTTACTGATTAAGTAAGAAGATGGCTTTTACAATCCTCGAGTTGGGCTTAAGTTTGAGTTGTGGATATAGATGTACCTGTAGTTAGATTATCTTCCAAAACCATTTTTAAGTTTCTCACTGTTTAAAGTTCTCAAATTCCATAACAATGTCCAACCACTTATGTACCAAGATTGTTAAGTCTCTTATCTTCTATGAAGCACTTCAATTATTCTTCATTTTGATTGGATGAGAATGCTAATCACGAGCTTGTTATTATCAGGCACTGGTGCAAATGAGAGATTGGTTCGTTCGCTTTCCAACAATCTTACAGGCCTGTGAGAGTATCATTCAGATGCTTAGGGGACAATATGCTCATTCTGTTGGTTGTTATAGTGAAGCAGCTTTTCATTACATTGAAGCGGCAAAGGTATGCTTTTAGTTTGTACTGTTTGGTTACTACAGGTTTTGCATATCCAGAGAGTTATGCTAAATTTGATGTGTAGTGCTTAGGAGAGGACATGCTGAAACTTGTATTGTATTTAGCCAACATTAACAATCAACATAATCTATGTGCTGCTAGCAGATAAATGCTCATTCTGGTTAATAAACATTTTTGCTCAGTAATTTTCTCAGTTGTGCTATGTGTTCAGCTAACAGAGAGCAAATCCATGCAAGCAATGTGCCAAATTTATGCAGCTGTTTCATACTTCTGCATTGGTGATGCTGAGTCGTCATCACAGGTTCAGTAATACTAAAATAACTGCTTCTGTTGATGATTGCCACCTAGTTTTAGATTCACGCTAACTTCTTTAATGTTTGCGGTTTTGTTATGATAAAATTCCCTCCTTGCAGGCTCTTGATTTGATTGGGCCAGTTTATAGAATGAAGGACAGTTTTGTTGGAGTTCGAGAGCATGCAAGTGTCCTTTTTGCTTATGGTCTCTTATTGATGAGACAGGATGATTATGAAGAAGCAAGGTGATCCCAACTCAAATTTTATGAATGTGTTGACTTCTGTTCAAAACTGTTCAAAATGGATGTAAACTAACCTGATGCATTCCCATGTCCTATGGTTATGTTCTTTACCTATTCCTGTGTATTTCTGATCCTTCTGGTCATATGTGCTTATCTCACGTACGGGTTCTAGTATTCACATGCAGTTACTATTTACACACACGTACTACAAGTGTATGATATGGTTATGTTTCAATTTGTCTGGCATTTGAATTTTAAGCCCTCAAGTCTCCCATGTAGACTACTTTAGCCATTCGTTTGGCTTCATTTTCTGTGGAACGAATTATATGTGTGTGGTCCATTAAAAATAAAATGAATAAATTAATTTGGGGCATGATGCCCTAAAGCCAGAATTGTCAATTGATTTGGTAGATAAAAAGCGATAAAACAGAATAGTAGCAGAATAAGTGGACAAGTGGTTAAAGGCTATATAAAGTTCAAATGGATTTTAATCCAGGATAGCTCCTCCACTACTCCCTCTGTTTCTATTTTCAGTTCATATGAGTTGTCTTTCTTCCTCTTTATGTTCAGTTTATTTGCTTTTTCTCAGATTTAAAGTCTACTAATGCTTTGTCAAACATTGTGGCACTGTACCCTAATTCTTCTTGGACTTCTCTACCTATCTTCGTTTGTGCTAAAATAATAAATTTTCTGCAGGGCTCGACTGGCCAAAGGTTTACAAATTGCACATAATAGCATGGGCAATCTTCAACTAATATCACAATATCTGACCATCCTTGGGCACTTGGCGCTTGCCTTGCATGATACTGTACAAGCTAGAGAGATATTGAGATCTTCTCTGACTTTGGCCAAAAAACTTTATGATATCCCAACTCAGATATGGGTGCTATCTGTTCTGACAAGTATAGTTCCCTCCATGAACTGCTTTTTTACTGATAAGTTTATTTAGCTTTTAAGAGATAAAAATTTTGTGATGTAACCTAAAAGTACACAGGTTCTCAGTGTTTCTGTGTGTTATGTAGAATGAGCATATACGTAACTTGAATGCACCATCATGTTGACTCTTCTATAATGTATACCATAGAATGGCGACCTATGACCACTTTTAGATTGGTTTCATCTGATATGTAATTTTTCTTACTAACTTGTTTGAGGAAGGCAGCTTTTGTACAACAATTTCAAGGTCTATCTACCGTTTACCTTCAAAGATTTAAAAGTTCTAGACAAAAAAAAAAAGGGCAGAAAGGGATTCTGATTGCATTACATTTAGCTGGAATTGAAGCTTGGTCTATTTGTCTCATTTTAAGACAACATTTTGAAATTTCTAACTTGTCATTTTAGAGATACAATTAAAAGAACTTTTTCTCCTGCTTGTAATTGGTTAGCAGTTCCTGAAGCTTCGGTTTAAACTTTTAACTGATCAAATTACAAAATCGGGGGTGCCCGATATCTGATTTTTGTTTAGTAAGTAATATTATTATATAAAAAATATTATTGTTATCAATAGGTTGATGGTTGGCATCATAGGCAGTCTCCTACACTTCTTTGGTCATCATTATGTGTTCATTTGATGCATTTTGCCTTGCTTTTCACTTCATGGTTTACCTTGGATTATTGGCAATCTGTTTTCATTTTGCTGTTGTTGGTTCTCCAGCTTTGTATACCTTGGATTATTGGCAATCTGTTTTGATTTGCTGTTGTTGCTTCTCCAGCTTTGTATCAAGGACTCGGCGAGATTGGAAATGAAATGGAGAACGAGGATTACAGGAAAAAGAGGTCGGATGAATTGCAGAAAAAACTTGCTGATGCACATTCATCAATTCATCACATTGAACTGGTGAGGTTCTATCGCACACATTTTAGCATTGGGGTAAGGATAATGCCTTGTCCAAAATTTTGATTTCACTTAACAGCTGTTTTGCGTGTAATGAGCAGATTGAGAAGGCAAGGTTTGATATTCGGCAATTTCACGAGCTTAACATTAAGCGTGCAATGGCAAACCAGTCAATGAGAGTGAATCTTGATATTCCAGAATCCATTGGCATTTCATCACCATTACCAGCTTCTCAGTCCTCAAGGCTACTTGATTTAGACAACAGAAGACGTGGAAAACGCAAAGTTTAGTCCCTGACTTCAAATTTTCGCATGTTATTCTTGTGGAAGGATAGGTAGGAAATCCTAATCTATATGAGAATGCACAACTCCAACAACAAAAGAAAAGCAGTATACGATTCTCACTGTTACAGCTGTGTAGTTTTCAAGTAAATTAATTATAGTCCTCCCTCTCTCTCTCCCCATGTCTCTCTCTCTCTATCTCTCTCTTTCTCCTTGTTATGTGCGTATGTCTGGGCTTCATGGGCATAGATGCACGGTTATCATGGCCAACTGGTGGCTTGATGATGGGTTAGCAACAAATCATTTCTCTCTTTTATCTAGGACAATGCATGGGGATTTTGTAATTTTCATCTTTAAAAGCTTTGTGGTCTGATCTTTTTGGGATTGTGAATGGAAAGCAATCTGGGGCTGTTATTGGAAGGCCACTTGAGAGTCGTAGACCGAAACTGTTCGCAGGCGCAAGTAAATTGGCAGGACGTTTGGTCAGACCATTCTAAGCCCTATGAAACTGAATGGTGATTTTCCAATAGAATTTATAGTAAATACTTGGAACTTTTGCTTGACAGACCATATTTGCATGTTCACCATTATCCATTAACGACACAAGTTAAGTTGTACCGGTGTTACTATTAAGTATAATCTTTCAACCACTTCATCAGCTTCTTCTGCAAAACCGCAGCTGAGGGCTTGATGTATTGAAATTGGAGCTGTTCATGTTTTAGTAAGGTGGTGGTGGTGGTCAAGCTCCTTCCATGGCAGTTAGTCCGGCAATCTCTTTGAGCGGTTTCCATACAAACTTTCTCCTGGATAAATAAAATTTTGTTCACGATTGTAAGTATTCTGGCACAGAATGATTGTATAAGTTTGAGACCGTAAATCAGCAATAGTACAAGATTGAAATATGCAATAGAAATTGGGAAATTTTACCAGTTCCCACATTCAGCGATGACCCTGACCTTAGGGCGGAGAGCAGGAAGCAAAGCAAGGAACTGGAGTTCAGCCTTTGAAAGAACCTGTCTTAATTACAACGTAGAGGAGCTATGGTTCAGAAAATATCATTCATTTTGTGTTCATATATAATAAAGATGGCAACTTTACCTTGGCTTCGATAATCCAGACGACAAGTCCTTTGGCGCTTGGAGGTAATGCCGCAAGTCTATAGTCGACTTCCGGGGGATAATACCACCTGGCGATGGGCTGCTTTCCTACATGGGCCTGCGGTACGCACCATAATCGTAAAGTTAAATGTCTGAATTGCGCTATGTTACGTGTGTAGTAAATAGAATAGCTGTTGTTGTTGATTCAGTGCCAGTGGTAAGCAATGCATGCGAATGGTGATAGAAGAAATTGACCAAAAAGTGGAGAGAGACAGAGACAGACAGGGCAAACAGGATGAACTTTGGTGAGGGTGGTCTCCGGATCACCAAGGCCACGAGCAGTGAGGTCGAGGAAGTAGTAACCCTGGTTTTTGAGTCTGTTCAGATAACGTCCCTCGTACCCACCCTCGTGTGGGCTGTATATAGCAAGTGCTTTGTGCTCTTCAACATCAGACAGCCAACGCCCCAAATCCGGTAGTATCAAATCTCCTCCTATGAAGTCCCATATTTCTCTCCCACTAGAACACATGATTGCTCTCCTCTTTCTTTTCTCAGATGATTTTTTTGTTTCATGGACTACCATTGGTTGTCTCGTGTTGCCGCCTGACAGCTGCCTTTTCACCTGAAAATTGGCCACGCCTGCTGTTCCTCCATAGTTACTACTACAATTATAATGTAGTTGGAAGCAGGTACTTCCCATTCTCTCACTCAAATCAATTGTAGAGAAGAAGAGAAAAAGATGGACTAGATTATAGATACATCATAAAAGAAAGAAAAAGAGCCAAAAGGTACGCACAAAATGCCAATTGGGTTTTATTTGTATGGCGGAGAAACAAGCATTTTGTATCAAAACGAAACAAGATAAAGAAGGAAAGTCCAAATTGACCAATCTCAAGAGAAAACAAAAGAAAAACCAATCCTTTTTCTGTTTCAGGTCAGAAATTAGACAAACCTTGAGGCTGTCATTCACTCCATTTGTTAGGACCTTAGGCAAAGCTTTCCTTAACGGTAAAAACGTTTAAAAGGGTAGTAAAAAGTTTTTTCTTTACATGAATAGAAACCATATTAATCCCTGGCAATGGGTTAAGTGTAAAAAAATCGAAAGAACATGGAGAGAAGAGCACTTCAATTCCTTGCCGTTTTCGTAACAGATTGAAAGTGTCCCAGAAGCCATCAATGAATTAGTTGGTTCGGAGGAAGAAGATGAGTGGCGG
The DNA here is from genome assembly GCA_027478365.1 of Erythroxylum rufum. Taxonomy (NCBI): domain Eukaryota; kingdom Viridiplantae; phylum Streptophyta; class Magnoliopsida; order Malpighiales; family Erythroxylaceae; genus Erythroxylum; species Erythroxylum rufum. Next base: position 7,074,549 of record JANIHZ010000008.1, read on the forward strand.
CAAAAAGAGCTCTTAGAATACTGCAGGCGATTTTGTTCTACTTTAATAACTAGACAGTAAGATGTCGCTGGCGGCCGCCAAGTATTTTAGGGCTCGCAATCTCACAATCCTCAGGATTGAGCGCTGGAAGAAGCCTACTATTTACACCTCTCATTTTGCTTCCCCTATTATAACTAGGAGTAACCATAGTTATAGCAACTTTGTGAGCACTGAGTTTCAGTTGCTGCTCAGAAGGTCATACTCTTCATTCACTCCTAATTTCTGGAACTTCACAAGCTTCCAGCCGCACAGAAAGCTAACAAGTATTGGTCTTGTCAATGCTTACCTTTCCGATTCTGCCTCTTTCAACCATCAACGACCGGTTCGTCTTCTACTTTTGGATTTCCTGCATATTTGTCTATATGTCTAGTTTGGCTAACTTGAAATTTGAACAGAGAGCGGCTTCAAATGGACGCCTATTGTTCTCCACCTCGGCTCCTGCTAATTCCAATTCAGATGGAAAATCGTCGAAGCAGATCACAAAATCATCATCCGATCAGCAAGTAGCGGATATGAAAATACTGCGCACGTTGGCCACTTACTTGTGGATGAAAGATAATCCGGAGTTCAAATTGAGAGTCTTGACTGCCATGGGTTTTCTTGTAGGAGCTAAAGTGTTGAATGTACAAGTCCCTTTCCTCTTCAAACTGGCTGTTGATTGGTTGACTACTGCCACTTCCAATGCTGCTGTCCTCCCCGCCTTCCTCTCCGCCAATTCTACTCTCATTGCTGTCTTTGCTACCCCTGCTTCAGTTCTCATTGGTTATGGCATTGCCCGCTCTACTGCTTCTGCTTTCAACGGTCTATTACTATGCCCTTTTCACTTGTTACTCAATCTCTTTTGCTGCCTGCTATATGTTTATTATTGCTATCTTTATCGTTGTTGTTGTTGTTTCTTGTTCTTATTCTAGAATTGAGGACTGCTGTGTTCTCAAAGGTAGCGCTCCGAACAATCCGATCGGTTTCTAGAAAGGTACTGCTGTATTTTTCTTTTTCCCTTTTTCTTTTCAGTTCCATTTCCATTCTTTTTATTTAGTTTTAATATTGCAACTGCAGGTGTTTTCACATTTGCATGACCTGGACCTGCGATACCATCTTAGGTATGCTTCTATGATAACCCATTGTGCCTTCAACTGAGCTGCTTCAAAAACTACTTATGTTCTTCCTTCTTACATTTTCTTATTATATTCCCAGTCGAGAAACTGGTGCATTGAATAGAACTATTGATCGTGGTAGTCGCGCCATAAATTTCATACTCTCCTCTATGGTGTTCAATGTTGTACCAACCATTTTAGAGGTATGACTATGCCCTTTGCGTGCTCAGTATTTTTAATTTGAGGAATTGAGTATAAATCCTACTAGTCTTGGTGCTTGGATCCATCAATTTCCCATAACTTTTCAAGTTATGCTGCTGTATCAATGTAGTTGTTCTTCTCATTCCTTAACACCTTGGAGTCAATTATGTAAATGCCTTTTTATCAGATATCTATGGTGTCCGGCATACTGGCATACAAATTTGGAGCACCTTTTGCATGGATCACCTCTCTTTCAGTTGCTGCATATGTTATGTTCACGTTGTCTGTGACACAGGTATTATATATTCAGCCAATTCTTATAAGCTATCCAATGGGTAAGGTTCCTGCAATCAATACTTGTATTCAGTAAGCAACTTATTTTACAGATGTTAATGTTGATTCATCTGCACTGCTATTTTTAGACATATTGTTGCATGCAACACAGAGTATACATGTGAATATACATTCATACATACATTTATATATATATATAGATCAACAGTAGTTCTTTTCCTGAGCAACATTTTCTCTTCAAACCTTTCCTTGCTATTCCCAGTGGAGGACAAAGTTCCGCAAGGCCATGAATAAAGCTGATAATGATGCTAGTACAAGGGCAATTGATTCACTCATCAATTATGAGGTCAGATTGTGCTTTATTTACCCGGATGTTTTCTGCTTATCAATTACTTGATACATGCTGCTTGTGATGCTTTCAGTCCATTAATTATTGGATGGTTAAACCCTTGTATCCGATCTTTAACATTGTTTGTGTCTGTCCTTTTCCCTGCAATTACCTTACTCTCTTCAACCCCAACTTTTTCCAGACTGTCAAATATTTCAATAATGAAGGTTTTGAAGCCGAAAAGTATGATGAGTTCTTAAAGAGTAAGTACGTCAAGCTTCATGCTTTTACTTGTATGTTTTTCTTTCTGTTAAAAACTGAAAGTCCAATCTGAAAACTATTAGGAGTTGAACTAACTCATTCACAAACCATAAACATACAGATGCTGATAGTGTTTACATATAATTTCTGATGTTACCAATGCATTTACATGCTATTCAACGTCATTAGCCAATTCCATAAACTGAACTTAATCTTGTTGGCGTCAATCACTAAGCACAATTTTATAGTCTTCTTTTAGAATGAGCTGGAACCACTTGTCAAATTAACTTATATTTGATTGTTAGAAGATCAAAGTTTTTTACTAATTATTTCTTAAATGCATCTTGGGAGTGCTAGAGATACTATCCCACAGTAAGGGGACATCTTTATAACAACAGATATTTGATGGGGCAAATCGATAAATTGGATGTGGACCACCCTCTTAGTGGGGGTGACTAGCCTCCTATTTTACACTTTGCTTCATCATGGCAGATTTGATGGTACAACTTACGTTTCTCTTTGGGTTTTCCAACCCAGGAACCTTTTGAAGACAAGAATTTGAAGATTGTGCTTACTTTTGATTTTTTTTTTTTTCTGTGTGCTTTGTTATTGTCTGGGGTGATAGTGAACAAATTCAATTAACAGTCACATCCAACACACTCATAAAATGTACATGGTGCATGATCTTTTGGTACTTTGAGGATTTAGGGTCTCATGAATAGACACTTAATTCCTTCCTATCTTTTTATTTCACAATGATTCATGGTCAGAGTATGAGGATGCGGCCCTGAAAACACAACGAAGTCTTGCCTTTCTGAATTTTGGCCAAAATGTCATATTTAGCATGGCTCTATCAACTGCTATGGTGCTATGTTCCCAAGGGATTATGAATGGTCACATGACAGTTGGTGATCTGGTAAACTTGTTTAAATAGTTACTTAATTAGCAAACTTGAAGTTTTTGCTGTAGTGCCTATGGTCAGAAAAATTATATATAACATTTGAAAATGCAGGTAATGGTAAATGGGCTTCTATTCCAGCTATCTCTTCCACTCAACTTCCTTGGCAGTGTTTATCGCGAGACTGTGCAGAGTCTTGTTGACATGAAATCCATGTTTCAATTACTTGAGGTATTTCAAGAATGCCTTATGGTTTGTTGCAGTTGAATAAATGGCCATTATTTTCTCTCTCTTTGAGGTTCTGTTCACTATTTTCATGCTGGCTAGCAAATCTTTCTGTAATTTACTTTTGAAGGGAAAAAATTGGATCAAGATTGTCACCTTTTAGCGTCGTTCCTGTTTTTAAATCTGCATATTGGAAGTTTCTATACATTGCATGATTTTTAGATTTGATACATCTTGTAGGAAAGGGCCGAGATTAGAGATAAAGCTGATGCAAAAGCTTTACATTTACATGGGGGCAGTGTTTGCTTTGACAATGTGCATTTCAGGTATATTGGTTTTTCTCTTCCACTCCGATTTATTGGTAGTCTGTTAGTCCGCCAAAACGCATGCATGGCTGGATTCTATTGTTTAAGCTAGTTGAATTCCAATTAGGGGATGAATAGAAGATTATACAGAGTGTATAAATTGAAAATATGAGCTACTGGATCTTTGAATTTAGGGCTGGAATTAAGAAAAACAAATTGAAATAATAGATAGGGTAGTCTTCTGTCCGCTCTACATCAGAGGTCATATATAATAACACTGATCAACTATCAATTCAGTATCGCTCTGCCTGGGTAAACTTGTGTTTGTTCTTACCTAGACTCATAAAGGTTTAGTTAAGTAGCAGAGAATAAGTTAAACATGCTTGCATGCTGTGCTTGTTATTGTACTCGAATCTTGGGAATTTAATTGTTTTATTTGTAACCATGCTGGTGAAAATCTTTCTCTCTCTCTCTCTCTCTC
>JANIHZ010000008.1:7128098-7138191 GCA_027478365.1 Erythroxylum rufum
AAATTAGCACTTCCAATAAAATAATCATGCAACAATCGCCTCGGACGTTCATTGTCCGGAACAGTACACAATCAGTATAGCACACATGAGCACTCGGACATTCATTGTCCGGACCAGTACACAATCAGTATAACATACATGAGCACTCGGACATTTATTGTCCGGACCAGTACACAATTCAGGACAGAACAAATCAAAGTGAGACCGTCCCGGGTCTCTTACTTATTTACCGATATTACTTACTGAAATTATTTTACCCATATTACTTACTGAATTTATTTATCTGTCGTACTTGACTGGGTTACCTGGATTACTTACAAACTTTACTGTCGGAATTACTTACCCCAATCGCCCTTACTGCCTTACTGTTTATTGCCTTGAAGTTCCGGCAATGTCTGGAATCGGTCGGTCTATGCATTCCTCTATCACAATGAACACATATCCAAATTACTATTGGATATAAGTACAAATTTACTATTGTCTATTGCTTATGTATAATGCTCTGAAAATTTACAAATTCATATAAATAAAATAATTTTAATATAGTATAACGGCTAGTTAATAACGGCTACATAACGGTCAAAAACGGCTAGATAATAACGGCTAAATAACGGTCAAAAACGGCTAGGTATGCTCTATAAATAGCTACCTTTCCTACATCATTTACTTCATCCCTACACATTCTTTCTTTCTTACCTCAAAATTTCTTCTAGACGAAAACCAAATTTCAAAATGTTGTCCTCTATCGCATGTTTTTGTCTCCTTCTTATCATTATGTATCTTTGTTTCATTCTTAGTGTAGAGCTAAATGATGCAGCTCACATTTTTTTTTTCTCTTCTTAGCATTTCCTATGATCACTATGTTGCTTCTTGGCATAGCATTTGAGAATTAATGTCATATCGATGTGAATAAATGTTTCTCTTTTAACAAGCTCGTCTTTATCTCTCGCCATCTATATGTACTATTCATAAATATGTATACTACTGTTCATAAATACGTACAATACTGTTCACGGACTGTAGCGTAGATACTGTAGCAAGATACTGTTCTCCGACACTGTTGACCCGTTACTGTTACCGACACTGTTGACCCGGTACTGTTGACGACTGTTGACCGATACTATTCACAGTTACTGTTGACCGACACTATTTATACTATTCATCGTCTCCTACCTTACGAACATTGCACTGTTCACATCATTTTTTTTCCGCATTCTTCCATTTTTTATTCCCGTTAAAACACTTCTAAATAGGCTCAAAAACTTCCAACCAACTCAGAAACAAATATTTTTCTCTCTACCAATCCAGCATGCTCCGTACCAAAAAGCGTATGATAAAAAGATATACATATGCCAATCTTTATACTACAACTAAACATAAGCAAAATAAGCAAGACTTACTGCGTAGAGTTCCAGCCACAACGTCAATATTGAGATTAACGAAGGTGTCGGTGAGTGAATGGCTTCAAAGAAATTCGGTGAGGAAGAAAAACGAGACTATGCTATTTAACTACTACTCGACCGAAGTTTGCGTGCGAGACAGTTGTCACCAGCTAAGTCCAAATAGTATTCAAAAAAACATTGTTATGATTTCGGATGATTTCTTCTATCAAATAAATACCCAGAAGTTCCAGACAACTTTCAAAAATTCACCAAAAATTCCGTCATAAAATAATGACTTTCAAATAATTGTTCAAAAAATACTAAATACGTCACCAACAATTTCTAAAAATCATTGAAGTATCCAAAAATTACTAAAAATATATTTATATTGTCCGAATCAATCCGAAGTTTCACTAAACCAATGTACCCGGAAAATGCCATGAATGCATGCCAAAATACTGAAGTACAAGTACGTACATAATCAATAAGCAAAAGCAAACGTAATTCGTCTTAACTTCCTTTACTATTCTAACCCCTAATTTAGGGCATTACACTGCTTCTCTTTAGAACTCTCTCACTCCTCTTAAAGCTTTGAATCTTTAATAGATTTACTTCTGTTACACCAAAATATGGGTACGCTCTGTAATTACCTTTATATAAGGATTATATGCATCAAAAAGTATCAAACTTATTATCCTGTTTGAGTTTTAAGTTACATAGAAAAAATTAGTTAGCTTGGATCCCAAAGAGGCATTGACAGTTGACGTCCATTAATAGAGGAAAGACTTGTGTCTCTGCTAGCAAACTTAAAGGTCAGAAAAGGAATTAAAAAGTTTAATTTCTATCTCAATCCTTATCTCTTTACACTAGAAAATGGGCAATACATCTTTCCTAAAGATAGTAGACCTAAAAAAAGGCTTTTGTCAGCAAGACTAATTACTTCGATGGATGGAAAGACTAGTTCTCCTATTTTTTAAACATATCAAAGGCCACATTCATTGTTTCTCACATTATGTATATGAATAATTAGAATAACTTGATTGTAAATATATTTTTAATTAATAAGATGATAACTTCCTTCTAAACATATGTTTAAAATATTTTTATTATAATTTAAATTTTATAATATTTGTTAGCTTATAATAAATAATAATTATTTTTTCTATAATACATTCTACATGCATAATTTAAATAATACAATATTAAGAATTAAGAATATTTTGATATATAAGCTTTACTTTCACATGTAACACATAGACATGCATATATTTAAAATTTAATAATTAACTATTTGTGAATTTATTTTAATTTTTAGTTAAATAATAATTAATCATTTTAATACGTGTTAATTGATTTTATTTTTGTAATTAGAAATTTATTATCTTCAAATTAACACTAATGAATTTAATATGTATTTAAAATTTGTGGAAATTCAGTTAAATTAATTATCCTTTATATAGATGAATTAGTATGAAATCACTCATGGTCAAATAATATGAACATATTGTAGGGGACTTGAAGATCAAATTCAAAACACCAACAGAGATATTTTTAAGTATACTAAACTCGGTGGCGTAAGAGCGATACTCATGAAGTGGTCTGAACGAGATTGGGTTGCTTTGAGCAAAGATTTGAGAGATCTAATATTAATATTCTAGTAAGCTTTTGGAATACCATGAATCAATCAATTAACCCCGGTCAGAATAATTTCGAGATAAGATATTCTATTTCAATTATAATATTTCAATTATATTTTATTAAATCTTATTCACATATTTACGTGATACTTATATAAATGCACGAATTCGATTAAATCTGTGCAACGGTGGAAAAGAGAATTTAACGTCAATGACCTCATGCTTTTGGAGATTCTTACAGGGTAACTAGAAGTGTATGCTGGAAAATGATGGGACACTGTTACATGTAAAGACGAACAGATGATGAAGTTTGGTCCTGATTAGTGGAGAAAAAAATAGGAGCAGCCGGAAAATTGCTACAGGTTGCTAAGGCTTGGCGTTTATTGAATCTTGTTTCCATCCCATCCCTTCCAAGCTTCCCTGACGAGAGAATCGTTGGTTTATTCAATCAAGTGGCGTTTGAAAATTTCATTCATATTTTTGGCGTGTTATGTAGACAATTGTCAATTTTAGTGGACTCTACCAGTAGGAGTGCGCAGCCTATTTTGTGGACTTGGGTAGTTTTACTTAAAACACACGTCGCAACCAATGTTGTGCCGTTGCTGGAACGAAAGCTAGAAAGCTATAACATGGCATGTCTTCTAGCCTCCTTAATTTTAATCCTCGAAACGAACTTAGTAGGTAGATCGTAAACAGAATCCATGAAACTGAAATCTGCTTGGACAAACTCTGGATTCTGTTGTGGTGATGGTAGACTACCCACAAAAGATGGTTATCACTCTGGAACTGGTATGGTAAATGCAATGGGTGGATCAACGAGAAATTTGAGAGAAAGGGTTAGGAGAAGAGTCTGAAATGAGAGAGTAGAAAGTAAGATCACAACACTACTTTGCTGTTCGATAACCAACATCATCTGTATACGGCTATTATATTCACCTGGATACTCCTTAACAACCCTGAGAGGCAGTGAATTATCTATATGTGTATTATCTTAATCTGTCTTATTTACTCAGGTAAGAGAAACTGTGAAAGGTTAACATATAACACCAAAGTTACAATGGTATTTCAACCAACTGGTACCAGCACCTACTTACAGTTGAGAAACTGCCGCCTGACAAGAAGATTTATCATATGGATAGAGCATGGAGAACAAAAAGTACTACATAGGACATTCCTCAATTCATATCTTGCCTGTTTCCATACATCTGACAGAATTGACTCGTTTTTAGTTTTAAACCGATCTTTCTTATATCTTGAGTAATTGTGAAATAGTATAATTGCCAGCAACGAGTTATATGATGTTGTGGCAATTTAGTGACATCAAAAGAAGCATCAAGTCTATTCTCTTGATAGTAATATGTCAACACTCTTGTTGTCAATAACTAGTTAACAATCTATCACCTGGCATCAGTTATGTTCATGATTTAATTAGGACGAGTCCACTTTGAAGAACCTGACACCGAACCTAACCTTCCTTTCAAAGTTAGAAAAAACCCTGAATTTAATAACATATGGTGTATTTGGACTTCAACATCAAACTGACGTAACCCCTATCTCTTCATCAAGCACCATGTCTTGTTCATGGACCCATAAAATAATTTCTACACTTGATTCTTAAAGATATCGAGGAAACCTAACCAACTGGCTTCTCATCATGGGCCGATTCGTTTGCCATGGCTTGACTGCGTTGGGTGCATGTAAGTGAACAATCTCCATTTTTGTGTGGAACCCCCACGGCTGCCCCTCATACCATTGAGGAGTACACTGAACAAATGCTGACTTATCATTCTGTCCTGACTGTACTCATCCTGAACTAGGCATGCATAGTTAAGAGTTTGGAAGAACTTAGTATATTCCCTCTAGCGCTCAAGTGACCAACTTTCAAGGCAACAGCTCAAAATCAAATGTCAATTAGAGAGGTACGAGTAGATTCTATCTATGCAAAACAACGGAGAACTGTAAAGCACCTTATTTCATGCTGAGCTCCAAGCCACCATGAACAGAGTGATGACTTGTGAAAGGGATTCCAACAAAGCTTGGAAGGTAATTTTCATTGCACACTATGACAACAATCTAAAATCTGCAAGGAAAACAACGAAGTAAGACATGACTGATCATCAGGCTCTACACTAAGAGGAATTCTATTAATCAATAGTAAGATTCATTCATGATATCAGAAAATAGGCAAAGACAGTATAAAATTATTCACCATGCTCATTTCTGAATTAATAATTTCCAGTTTCTGTATCCTGATCTTCAACAAATTCTTCTAGTTCATCCACATCATCAATGGGGATTTCTTCATTATTATGAATAGTAGAACCTACAAGGTAAAGGAAATATTTTACAACATCTACAACAATCGAAATGCACTGGATATGAAAATATAGGGATGCAAGTCGATGCACTTGAAACCAACAGTTTAGGTTCATCAATTCAATATAACAGGGCCAGCAAGTTTCCTGCACCTATTCATTCATTAAAATCACAAACTAGGTTTCCAGCATTTATCATTCTTCTACTAACGTATAATCTTTCATTCTTCTACGAATGCATAATCTCCCCCACAGCATATTTCGAGTATAAATTACAGCAGTGTTGATAATTCAACTTTAAATACTGGAGACATAATCCAACTTAAAAATCTTAGCTAAAAAATGCTAGACTATGAGCCACATCCATCCAACTATCAACCAAGAAACAAATGAGCGACCCAAAAGTGACAAAGTCCCACAATCAGGGTGCAACTAGATTCTTAAGGAATGGCACATTTTCAAGCAGGTCCCAAAACCTCACCCAAATATCTGATTATGTCTGAATATTCCAGATTTAATATCATATTAAAAGTGTCACATTTTCAGTTTCTATAAAGAATTTAAAGGGTAGTTGGGCCCAAAAGAACCGGATTATGTTTCTGAAATTGACTTTTTCTATGACTTTCATAATTTCTTTTCATCACCTAACATCTTGCTACTTACAATTCATCGTTCTTGGAGTGCTTTGTGATCAGGCCAGAGCCAAGACAAAACAGGTTTCTAGACAAAGTTCCAGTTAAGTCTCATTTAAACGGAAAGACTTGGTTCAAGCACTGTCTTAAATCAGTAAGGTAGGTCACTTGGCATTTCTAGCTAGCAAGGGAAGGGGAACTAGGAGAAGGAAGAAAAAGATTATTTATATTTTAGACAAATATTGCTGGCGATCTTGGGTATGGTGATAAACACTTAAAGAGTATCACAAATTGCAGGGCTTTTCCAGATTTGACATGGTAAATGAAAGTTTCAGAAGACCATCAATATATATCAACCGTCCAAAAGTAATACAACAAATGCATGTTTCCAGAAAAAAGCAAGTTTGAATGGTCGAAGCATGGAAGTCAGGGTTACTATATTTTGAATACCATGGACACACAACAAAGTATTCCCTATTTACCGCTTTGAAATGACTGAGGAGACATAGAGGCTATTTCACTCGATCCAGATTCACCATCAAGAAGATATGGAAGTCCCAAAAGCTGTAACAAGGACTGTGTTTGAGGATTCCGAGGGCATTCTACAGGAGATAGAAAACAAGAAACCAAGAACAATGAAAGCCTTTAATTAGATTATAAACCCACAGAAAATCAACACATTATTTTGGATACGGAAATAGTTTAAATTGAGGCACTTATTACATCTCAATAAAACAACTTTATGATTTTCTTTATCAGAATGAGAGCTGATGAAGCTGGTCAACTACCATGACCAGTCTAGTGTTAATATAGTAAGAAAATTACTAGCTAAAAGAAGTTGAAATCAATGTACACAAATATCTGTTATTTTAATTTTAATTTCATTTCATGTAATAATCATATCTTAAGAATATTCATGCCTTATGTTTGTGCACATACATAATGGTAAAATGGTAAATTTAAATAACTTGGAACCAAGTTGTTCGCATACATAATGGTAAAATGGTAAATTTAAATAAAAGGATATTCATGCCTTAATGATAAAATGGTAAATTTAAATAAAAGGATATTCATGCCTTAATGGTAAAATGGAAAATTTAAATAACTTGGTTCCAAATTCTAAACTCAACCAGAATAGTTCGAGTTTTTTCATCTTAATAACAGTCTTCACCATCAGAACTTCAGTATCCCAAAGCATGGCAATGTGACCATTAATAGTAGCTGAAGTTCTTAACAACTGAGTCTGGGTGATACTATTTTGTATTGAACCATTAAATCCAAAAAAGACTAGGCCCATTGTTTGAAGCCCAAGAGTGGATCATATATTATTCTAACATGTGAGCTCACACAAAGTGTGAACAAACACAAGTAATCACAAATTCATCAAAATCAAGTTCAACACAAGTTGAACTCAAGACCTCTTGGTCACATAAAGTGATTAATACCATGTCAAGTACCATTCAACCTTAAAGCTTAAGCTATCGGATGAGACCCAATAATGGATTATATATTATTCTAACATGTTACAACCAAGAAACGAGAAATATTAGAGACTTTCAATAATATTACCAGCAAATGAACTGTTTGAATCTGACTTAGTTGGATTAAAAGATGGAACAGTTTGTGCAAATTCAAAGGGTTTGGCCCCTCTAACTTGTAGTTTGCTCCTGACCCATTGACGACAGTCATGGACATCAAGTTGTGTATTCCTAGGATTCGAATAAAGCGTCATCAAGCACCATATAGAGGAAGGGGAGAAAGATGTAGTTCTGCTAATTCTTATCCAAAGGAGTTTCAAATACATACACACCTGAAATTTGCATTTTTAAACGATAATGGAAATATAGAATTGAACTTCCGTGTTATTGCTAGCCATTCTTCATCGTATTGAATCTCATAAGGTCCAGGTTCTGATTCAATCTCAACAATCTGACAGGTCATTGCAAGACAAAATAGTAAGCCAACTTATACTTATAACTACTGCAAATACAGATATTAAGGATAATAATCAGTTAATTACATGCTACAACAAATACCTGTAAAAATTTGCGCCCAGGGAGGCACTTATCAAGTGCAAGAAATTTGGTAAGTGGGCCATCTTTTCCATGTTTAACAACAGCAGCAAACTTGCAGTGCAGGTGGGCCGAAAACCAGTAGGGAGGCATTAATTTTTCCAGCAACTGAGCAGCAGCTCTGCTTCCTAGAGTTCCTTCCTTAATCTGGAAACATTGTCAACTGAAATAAGGGACTGTAACCAATTTAAGCAATCAGGAGACTCTTAAAAGGTGGTGGCAATCAAAATATCATATTAACAATTGATAATTACCTCTTGTTCAAAATGACGCTTATATCGAAGTTGCTCACAATTCCCATAGTCAGTGATACCAAGAGGCCAGTCATGTGAAAGAAAAATGTCTATTGGTTCCTCAACTTGCATAAGTTTGTGGACATCATACTCACGGACATGATAAACAGACCTTATGCTTCTTTCGTCATACGGTGGCCTCTCATAGTGTCCTGCCCATGAAAAAAGAATAAGCAAGGGTCACTACTAAGGTTTCGTGTTTGCTGAAGTGAGAAATCCAAAATATTTCAATTAAGAGAACAACGCCATCTTTCATCTGTCTGAAAACAAAATCTTCGTTCAAGAAAACAAGGAACACAAACCTTTATGATAGTCTCCAGCATTATAAATTCCAGAAAGCCCCGCAATTCGAAGGTTACCAAACTTCACAACCCCAGCAAACCCCAAGAAGTATATATTAGGGGCGGCCCAACCTCCATAATATCTAGCAAGTCATGCAGTCACCAATAAGAATCACTGTTTTCTACCACAAATGTTGTAGTAACTTAGTAAGTCAAGCCACCATAAAAAAACTGTTCTTTGTTCCAGTGATGAATTCGAGGCCATATCGTAACTTCGACTACTGACGGCATAAAAATGCTAAACAAAAAATGCAACCAACCAATCGTAAGAAAGGAAAATAGTAACGTGGTGAGAGAGACTGACAATTCCCACAAATAATTGGAAGCTTCATGATTGCCGCCGATGAAAAGAGTAGGAACCGGAGCAATCTTCTGCCCGGAATAGTACTTCCAGAACGACTTCATCTCCCGATATTTGCGCGGTACGCTTAAACTATCCATATCCTTCTCATTCCTCACCGCCTAAAAGATCAGCATTTGTTTGTTTGTTCGTTTGTTATTCTCTTTCAAAACAAAGACTGAGAAGAAGCACCCGTGAAGAAAATAAAAAAGGGAAGTAGGCGCAAAATTAAAAAAAAAAATACCTGAAAGTCACCACAACAGAGGAGAAGGTCGATTTTTATGGACTCTGATTCTTCAAGGTGTTGAATAGTTTGATACACTTTGTCCAGGTCTCCATGCATACACCCTTCCACAGCTATCCTCATTTTCCCAAGTCTAATTTGATGTTGAAAAATTCTAGGGATTGATCATGTGTGTGTCTCGACAGACACATGAAGAGGGTGGAGTAACTGCTAAAAAGGCTACAAGAAATCAGATTTAGAAAGGGTGAAAGCGGCTTAAGGATGATTGATTTTATCGTTAGGAAAAGAGTCACTGTCTGATCAAGAGACGGAGGAACTATCTTTTACCCTCACTCAGTCACTCGTTGCCGATCAACCCAGATTAAAATCAGGCCGAACCGAGTTAAATCGGGTTAAAATTAGACTAAAATCAAGTCGAACTGAGCTAGATCGGGTTAAATTGACGTGTCTACCATTGGTCAATTTGATTAGGGCTCCAACCCTGTCGACAGTGAACACCAGATTACAACGTTGATAATTTGTATTTACCATCTGCATCCAACTCGTCACTATCAAGTCTTATACTTTAATATGTATAAGTAAGTCGGATGCTCAAAACAATATTGTTTTTAAAATTAGACAGAATTAAATAATCTTTAAAATGTTCAAAAGTAATATTAAACTGAGTATCTGAACTTATTCACTTATTCAAAAGACAATATTTAAACTTGTAAATATTATATTAGAACTCATATCAAAAGCTCAATGTTAAACCTTCTGAATATTTTAATATAAAATAGTTTATTAATTTTATATACTTAAATTTTAATTTACATTATAAAATAATAATGTCAATAA